>JAKTVH010000380.1:0-56056 GCA_030557105.1 Candida frijolesensis | reverse complement strand
GAAAAAAAAAAAAAAAAAAGAAAAAAGAAAAAACGGTCAGGCGGATCCAAATTTCATGTCCTTTCGAAAAACAATCCCGCCGAAGGGTTCCCTTTTTAGAGTATATGCAACGGGTAGCCTCAATTTAGGGTTTGTAATTCTAGACTGAATCAAAAAAATCTTTAAATATGTGCATCTACATTATCGATGCACATGAATGGGTAAATATCACCAGCTCTTTGGATGTTTCATGTTAATATGAGGGAGTGACAGGCGCAGATGTACATAGTACAGTGGTATCGACTTTACAACAAGGCTTAAAGATGAGGGACGACAATCAAAACAATTCCAAAGCCAGAGTCAAAATCAAAGCCAGTTCCAAAAAAAACTAGAACAAAGAAAACAAGTATTTTCTAATAAGGAAAAATTATATGCATTAAAAAACTATATTAAAATTGGGGAAAATCTTGAATGAAGAAAAGTAAAGAAACACAAGACATGGTTGAATAAATATTAACATGAATCTCAAACTAAAAGAAGAGTGTAAATGTAATTGTAATTGCAATTGTAATTGTAATTGTAAATCTGCTTATTCAGAAGCATCTTGACCTGGGTTAGCAGTTCTGTAGTCCAAGATCTTGAAGATTTTCCAGATGGCAAAGGCAATGACAGAACCAAGGATTGGACCGACCCAATAGATCCAATGGTAGACTGGGAAAGATCTAGCGGCAACACAAGGACCGAAAGATCTGGCAGGGTTCAAACCGGCACCGGTGTAGTAAACACAGATCAAATGTCCCAACATCAAGGAAATACCAATGACAAATGGAGCCATGAAAGTAGCTCTGGATTTTTCAACAGCCATCATCAAAACAGTCAAACATAAGATACAAGTACCGAAAGCTTCCAAGAAAAGACCTCTAGATTTAGAAGCACCACCACCCAAAGCATTGGTGAAGGCAATTGGACCTGGAGTCATAGCAGAGGCAGCACCAGCAGCAGCCATACCAGCAATCATTTGGGCAATCATCATAATAGCACCTCTAATTGGAGGAATAGCTTGGGCCAAAACCAAGGTCAAAGTAACAGCTGGGTTCAAGTTACCACCGGAAATTCTAAAGAACATGAAGACACCCATCATGACACCAAATCCAAAACCAAAGGAAATCATGATCAATTGCATTGGATCAGAACCTTGGCCAGCAGCAGGGATGGTTGGATCTTGGTTGGCAATTTGGGCAATGACAAAAGCAACCCATAAGAAGATAAAAGTACCGAAGAATTCACCCAATCCGGCAATCAAATGGTTTTTCCAAGCTGGGGCTTCGGTGACATTTTCGTATTTTTGTTCATAAACTGGTTGTTGAGCTTCAACGTCAATGGTGTTATCAGCGGTCATGTTGTTGTGTGGTTGTGATGATGATATGTGATGAGCGATGAGTAAGTGATAGTATTAAAAACGGAAGGGAGAAGGAAAACGAGGGATGAAATACAACTGAGGAAAAGTAATTAAAAAAGAAAGATGAGTTGCAATGGATAGGAGAAGGGGGATGGGTATTTATAGTAAAAAAAAAAAAAAAATTTTTTTAATAATGATGTGTAAGATATGGAGGTATAGGTATAGAGGAGTAAAAATAATTGATGCGTTTCATGAAATTTAGTCAGTGGTACATATAGAATAACAGCTAAAGTTTACTTCATTAAGGAATATGAAATCTGAGATGTGAAATGTGAAATGGAAAAAGGTTTTACAATATTTTTATTAATAGAACACTCTCACACTAAACCTAACTTTACCAATTCTAAATCTAACCAAATCTTTCTTTGTGCCACCGGTAAGTTATGAAGGTGAGATTTTGTGTACGATATTCTTCACACGGTACAGCTTCTTTATAGTATCACTATCACCTGTGGTGCACTGCATATGTATACAGTGCTAAATTCAATTATTAAACAATGGATTTATGCAATTCAACCCAAGCATCAAACAACTAGAATAGGAATAAAAAGAAATCAACGTTTCTGAATTCTCCTCCTCCTTACTCTTTACTTGCATGTTCTTATGATGACCAATAATTAAAGAACACATCACCACTTTTATTATTTTTTATTTTTCTTCTGGTTTCTCCAACTATTCTACTGCAACATAAAGAACAAACTTTCTATGTCAAACAATAGATTGCAGTTGCAGTTGCAATAGTACATGGCCATGACCTGATTCTAGCCAGTGTTCCACCATTACAAAAAAAAAAGCCAATTTCGACTGTTTTGTTCTTGGCAAATTCCGGACCAGACCAGACCCATACTAGACCGACACAAGCGCAAGGCTGGCATCTCCATCGCTTTCCATCTTTCTTTTCAATTTGTGTATATGGGTGTGACATCGTAACTGTATCACTCGCCGATTTCATTGTGGATCGGTTTGTTACAAATAGGAATTGACCAACACAAAAAAAAAAATTGGGGATGTACGTCGGTAGCAAGAGTCAAGCAAAACCTTTTCATTGTCCAAGTAAAAGAATTGTAAACTGAATTACACACACACACACACACACACCAGCACTAACCCACGTATTCACACCATGCACTTGTTGGTGATTCTTTCCTATTGTATCTCCACTTCGTTCTTGTTGGGTAGTTGTTTACTTTGCTTTATTAGTATGGATCAGATGTTCTGCACCTTTGTTGTAATAATCAATGTAAGATGTAAGAAGTTCTAAAAAAAAAAAAAAGAAAAATTAAACTGCGCGTTTTACCACCCAAGCCTTTTTTTTTTTCCTTGACTGCCTGATGGGTTGTACAAAGTTTTTGTTCCCACCAAAAATTTCATATCTATTGAGCAATCAACAATCAATTTTTTATCAATTTTGCGCACCCAAAACACTCCACTTACACACAGACGCACACGCAAAAGCACAAGCACAGAATCACAGAATTACAGAATCACGGGATCACGGAAGCACACAATCATAATTTGCACCGATATTCCCTCGGATTTGTGGGTTTCACATGATCATGAGCAAATGAAACAGCCTCGATGGGGGAGATTCCGCGGCATCAAGTGTACAATGGTCTCCAAAAAATAGACATGCCAGCGAAGGGAAAGGTACACAAGTTGCCAACGAAACCAAAAACCTTTTGCATAAGGGAGTGGATGTGGCTAGTATCAACATATCCGTTCTCCTTAAAAAAACAAAAAGGAAAAATCTTTCCGTCGTATCTGTTGTCAATAATCCTTTCTGTATCTACCATAAATCCATTGATCGCCACAAGGCGGGAAAGGAGATTACAAACATCTATCCGCCCAAAGTTATATTTTCATTACATTACGTTCTGTGCACTGTCATGAGCTCTTGGTGTTACTGATGGATTTTTTTTTTTTTTTTGCATGATACTTTGTTTTGTATTTGCTCTAACTGCGAAATCTAAAATATAAGATGAAATTTAGTATTGTGTTGCTGGTGGTTATGTGATGTACTCATTCATGATTAAAACAACGTTTCGAATAAATCCCCAAATTACCTTTCTTTACAAACAGATCCAATGTAGAAAACCAGAGACAATCAAAAATAAAAGACAATCCTTGCTTTCTTTCGTATCCTACAGAAACAATACGCTGGCTTACGCATGTTGTGTTGCCAACGTTGCTACTTCTCCTGTTCTACATAGCCCAAGGGTTGAGATATGTTGTAGCTACGATTTTTTAGTTCTGCTCAGCGCAATGTAGAAATGGTCTTTTTCATGATGTAGTTAATTTAGGTACATTAAGCATCGAATGTTAAATATTCATAGTCATAGTTGGTGCATATAGCCTGCAACAATAAGAATCCAAAGAAAAAAATACAATAAATTTTTTTTTTTTTGGTGTGGTGATTTTTTTTTTTCTGTCTTAAGGTTCGGAAGTTCGTTCTTATGCTTGACTAAAACATATTAGACCATGCATGGTTTACAAAGAAACAACTAATAAATTGCTTTTTATTTTTATTGTTTGATTTGCCCGGGTTTACTTGGTGACGCTTAGTGTGGTTCTTGCAAAAGAGTGGTCTTTTGTTCTATGTATGTGGCTAGAACTAACCGCTCTTGTTTCAATTATGGTGTGTGAACGGCTCCATTGTCATGGTTAGGTCCATTTTTTTTTTACATATATAATTGTATAAGAATGGCGGGAAGAACGGATAATCCGAACTTCCGCTGTTCCAAAATTCCATGATGTCTTCGGGGTTATGAAATGCTTCAAGTTTAGTTTGGTGAAGAAGTTTTATGCCATTTTGCTTTTGTATAATTTCAAGTACGTACTAGTAGTTTAATCTTGAGTATACTTGAGATATAATATTTCAAGTCATGTCATTTCATTTCAGTTATTTATAGCAACTCATTGAACTTTTTACTTACATTTTGTACTTGTTCTATTAAATTTAATCTTTACACTAAAACGATCTGTCTCGCTATTCTGCAACGATGTCATTCATTCTGGACGCGCTTAAATTTCGTTCTATCGCTGAAATTTCCATGCCAACTCCAAGGCTGAGTTTAAAGCGTCAGCGCAATAATAAAACAAGAAACCGCGGCTACTTGCTTCTTTGAACCACCCCTTCAAATAAATCCGAACGTAGAACGTGAACAAAGAAAAACATGTCTCGAAACAAATGGTATCCTATCGCGGAATATAATTTACCCGCATTCGGAATTTTCAAGTTGATGCAAATTTCACGTCTAAAATTCAATCAATTGTGTTGCTGAGGGGTGTCCTTAACTCTACCTTTCTATTCGCCTCTGCCATCCCCTTACTCATTGTCTTCCACCCTCACGGCATCCTATAAAATACCAATTTGCAACAATAACATCATGCAACGTTCTAATAACTGGTTGTTAATTTACTCCTTCACTACATCGCAACATGCATACTGTTGCAAGGAGATTCGGTGCAGCATTTACACATCTTGCAAAAACCTAAAAAAACAAAAAAAATAATAAAAATCACCCCAGGTTAACATTCCCAACAAATCATTTCATGCTCCGTTGTCATTAGGACCCTTGACATTGACAAACGCAATTCAGGTAAGAATTTATATTTTCATTGTTAATTTTATTTTATTTCGTGCCATTGTATGCAGGACGAGAAACTTTACAACGTGAAAATGTTTCACGTGATATGTGTTGGTATTGAGACTGATAGAGAAATGTTGTTTACCAGTAATATTTTTTTCCTTATATCTAGTTGGTCTAGTTAATTCCATCTCAATTTCTTGAGCAAGGTATGGTAAAGTAGTTACTTTTTTCCTCCCGCATATCAATGACCTGCTGCTTTGCCATAGACGTCTGTATGTTGATCGTACTGGTCAATCAATCTCACGACGAGACCATACAACGAATGTTGCTGCTCCACTCACAGTAACAAATCTAAGTAAACCCAAAACAAAAGACAAAAAAAAGAATACAATAGAAAAAAAAAAAAAAAATTCAATAAGCAACCAAACAGATTTGTCTCCGTCATTATACACACACGGAGTTTATAGATATTAGAGACCATCCCTAACCTAGCATAAGGAATTTTATAAATACCAACAAAAATGGGATCAGATCAATTCCCTTCACCATTCAAGGTCAAACCAATTTATAAATCTACCAAAAAGCATTCCAGTACCAATTCCGAAATACGATCAAGATCAGCAACCCCATCATATACACATCCACATCAACCACACCCAATATCAATACATCCATCACATCTGACACCGACACAATCATTCATAAATGACGATGATGACACAACCAGTTTTAATAATACCAATTTGAAGTCCCACATTTCAGAATCCAATTCGATGATTCAAAAATTCCAAGCACAAGATGCCGAAAATGTGATTGATTGGATAGATAGTTTAAAATCCCGATTTGATGAATTGAAAACTAGCCAGAGACAGGAAATCAATCAATTGATTGCAAAAGAAAATGAAATGAATAAATTGGCGGAATTGAAAGAGCGGTATAAGACGATGCATTTTGATGAGGATTTTATGAAGTTGGGTCAATTACTTGAGAAACAACAACAACAACAACAACAACAACGGAAGGAAAATTCCAATATGGAGAAGAACTAGAGAATGAAGAGGAGGAGGTGAGTGAAGAAGAGGATGAAGTTGAAGAAGAAGACGAAGATGATGACCTGATTCAGATCTTGTCTCCAGATGAAGATATAATACCAGTACAAAATGAATATGTGCAAGATCAAGTCCAGCCAAATATTCAGCGTTACGATTATGAACATTATACTAGTGATCCATATGGTGCATACGGCAATGATAATTACAACGCACTACAACAATTCCAACAGGAAATAGAGTATGACGACGAGGAAGATGAGGACGATGAAGAGGATGAACAAGAAGTTGAGGAAGAAGATGAATCGATTGAAGATGACGACGAAGAAATACAAGAAATAGACCCAGAATTATCAGGTCATGTGTATGTTAATGACATAGCTCAGCAGGGACAAACACAACACCATGAACCAGTTGATACATATCCCTACGGAATTGCACCCCAAGGTCATACAGGATTTGGCATTACTCAAGTTCCTTCTTACACTCCTTATACGGTAATTAATGGTAGACCACGGTTAAGTGACAATTTTAATTATCAAAGTGAAGATAATATTGCAGAATCAGAAGACATTGAAGTTGACCAAGAAGATGCTTCGGAAGGAGAAGAAGATGCTGGAGAAGAAGAAGTTCAGCAAGAAAATTATTCTACACAACAAGGTAACGAAGAAGAACCTATTGAACTCGAAACATCAGAAGAAGATGAAATCGAAGAGGATGGAGATGATGAAGAAATGGAAGAAGAAGACGAAGAAGATGAGGAGGAGGAGCCAGTAGAAGTTTCAGAAAGTGAGAATGAATCCCACGATCATGTCGATCAGAATTTCAGTGAATCAGGAATTGAAGGGTACGAACCAGGACTTGATGGAGAAGGCGATGAGGAAACAGAAGGTTTGACTCAAGAAAATGTATACTATTCAAGCAATGATTTATTGAAACTTGCAACGTCAGCCCTTTTACAAAATAAAATACATGAGCATAAATTAAAACACTCCCCATCAGGATATATGGCAGATTCCGAGTTCACTGATAACAAAACTGCGAAGGAAGAACATGATTATACCACTAACGATGAGACAGATGATGCTAAATCTAGAAAAGTTGATTTTGCCTCGCAAGAGTCTGCTCCTGTTCCTGATCCGTTCTATGCACATGAGCTTAATGAAGAAAAAATGATTGCCAGAAATGATGTTGACGAAAACATATCGGAAGGTTCATTAGCCGATGAAAGTCAATTTGAAAGTATGAAAGACGAAGTTAATTTGCTTCACAGTGATATGCCAGAGAAGAATAAGGAAGAAGAGAATAAAAAAGAAGAAGTTCAAGAACCATCATCTGATGAGGAACCACCTTTACCTATTTTTAAAAGTGTTCAAGAGGAGGATCCAGAAGTAGTATTGGAGCAACTTAAAGAAACCGAAAAGAAATATCATATTAAACTCAATGCAGTTGAAGATTTAGAACGAGAAATAAGATCATCATCGCAGCCGTCGAGGGATGTGACTGTCTTGAACACTGATGATATTTCTCAACCTAGCCTTATAGATGATAATGAACCAGAAGTTGTTACTGAAAATGACCAAAGTGGAAACGATGGTGTAGGGTCGGAAGATCAAGGAGTTGCAGATATTGTTGAGATTGACATTGATAGTACACAAGAAGAACAGGAAGATGACGAAGAAATTGAAGAAATTATAGACTCTGAATTACAAGAAGGTATGGAACTTCCTGTTGAAGACGTTGATAAGTCTGATGCTGATCAATTTGAAGAGTACGAAGAAAGTATGGAACAAGATGAGGATCTTACGATAATCGAAACTCCAATGGTTAAAGATTTCGTATTACCAGAAGAACCAATTGAAAAGCATGATGAAGAGGAAGACATTAATGATCTGGTAATCGTTGAGGTTTCAAGCTCCCCAGAAATCATACTGGAACATACGGCCAGTGATACTCATTACGATGAACAAGGAAATAAGGAAGATGTCGAAGATATAAAAGTTGATGAAATCCCTGTTCCTGTGATTGAACCAATTCCTGATGAAGATTCGCACAGTTTTGAAGACGAAGAAGAGACCTTCGATGAAGTAGCAAATGTGTCCGGTGATATGGAAGAAGATGATAGCGTGGTTTTGGAAGAGCAACACGAAGTGGACAATGATCTACAGGCGTCTGTGGAAGTTGTTCCAAATGATGATGTTTCTGGAAAGAATGACGCTGAATATAACACTGAACTTCAAGACGTTTTTGACAAACCTGGTGATATTGATTTTGTTCCTGACGTTATAGAAATTGAATCAACTCCAGAGATAGATGACCATCAAGAAGAAGAGATTGTTGTGTCGGAAGATATCACTGTACCAGAAATTCAAACGATTATTGAAGATGAGACAGTTGATACTGCAATTGAAGACACAAGGGTTTCCGAAATAGTTTCAGAAAATGCTGCAAATATTGATGAAGAATCTGAAAATCATACAGAATTAGGAGTCGAAGAACACAGTGTACATGTTCCATCCGATAAATTTGAAAGAGATCAAGAAGTCGCAAATGTCGAGGTTGAAAGTACCATTGAAGAATTAACTCACGCTGACGAATCCTTGGGTAAGGACGATAAGGATGTATCAGATTACATTGTTCAGGATAATTTAATTGCAGAATCTGTTGAACATATAAGTAGTGAAAATGATGACGATGTCAGAATTGAATCAGAAATTGAGAATCCTGAAAATTTGGTTATGCCATTGGTTGCATTTGATGGGGACATTGTGGGCAATATTGTTGAAGGACTTATTGAACGATTGGAACAAGAAGTGGAAGAGGAAGAACGATTAAGAGAGGAAGGGCAACAGAGAGATGCTGTTGTTATTGGTAGTGAAGAGACAGCCACTGAATTATCAAGTGATTTGTTGCATGATACTATTGAACCTCCACAACTTGAGCCAGTCGATGATGAGACTGAGGAAGATGAATCTGAAGTCAAAGATTCGCTTGCTCCTGAAGAAGCTGACAAAGATGGTACTGAGGTAACGGAAATCACAGAAGATGATGTCAATGTCGAAGCAAGCAATGATGTTCTGCAAGAACCACAGGAAATTCCAAGTATTATAGTTGATACAGCGGACAATGAAGAGATAACTGTGTCTGATACAATCGCTGTTGATGACAATACTGTTGATGTAAATTCAGATGAAATAGAAACCGATGGTAAAATTGAATCCGAAGTCCCTGTTAATGAAGAGGCTATAGACGAAACTGATCAAATTGAATCGGCAGACACAGTACAAAATGTGCCATTAGTGTCGGAAGAATCCACCGAGGAAGAAGGTGAAAGTCAGGAGAATGACATTTCCATTGAACGAACTGAAATTACAGATGCAAAGACTCAAGAAGTTGGAGTCCACGAAGAACCTGAACCAGAAGATATTTCAATTGACGAAGGTTCGAATAATGAGTCACAAATTGACCATGCTTTGGAATCAGCTGGACCAAATGAAAGAAAACATGGGCTTGATAATAGTGAAGAAGAATCACCAGTTAAAAGATTCAAAAGTGCGATTGTTAATTTCTTCTCAAGTTTCAGCAAACCACAAGTTCAATATGATCAAGACAATGATGATGATGCTGGTACTATTGTTGACGATGAAATTTTAACGACCGATATTTTTGATGAAGAAGTTTTAAATGTGGCTAATATTACTGATGATGACCAACTCGAAATAGAAGAGCAGCAAACTACAGAGCCGGAAATAGAACAATTGGAAAAAGAAAACCCAATCAAAGATTCAATCGAGCAATCAAAAGTCAAAGAGCTGGAAGTCGAAGAACAGGAAGTCAAAGACCTTGAACATAATTCCGAAGTTGAACACGTGTCGGACATTGATTGTGACGTGAAAGAGGTATTTGAAAATAAAGTGAATCGACAAAGGCAAGTTTGTGTTGATGTTGCTGAAGAACCACTGACAAAAAACGATCCTGATGAGGATATTGTCATATCTGAAGAAGTTATCAGCAAGGATGAAGATGAAGAAATTAACACCCATCGTATTTTTCAGTTACCAAAATTTTCAATTTTCAAGAAACCTGCAATCAGAAGACGCCATAGAAGAAGACGTCACATAAGACTCTCCTCGAGTTTTTTAAATCGAGTGGAGCTCGAAGAAGCTTTAAAGTTCACAACCGTTATTGATGATGATGAAGACAACAATGCTGGGGAAGATAAATTAAATGTTGAAGAGGAAGTTTTGGAGAAATCCAACGAGTCTGATGGTATTAAAAATGACACCGAACAGGCTGACTTATATCATTTGGAAGAGCTGAAGGCGGAAAAGTCTGGTGGTGATGATGAGGAACATGACAAAAACGTGAAGGAAGTAACCCCTGAACCTGTTGGTCATACCGAAGAGAACCTCAAAGCCATAACTCCTGAACCAACCGAGCATTCAAATTCAGAAATTGGGGTTCTTGAAATTCCAAAACTCCGTCAAAGAGGGTCACTGCAAGATAAGTCACCCAAGAAAAAGAACGTTCTTGGATTAGATCTCAATGAATTTCCTATTCTGGGCTCGCCAAAGAAAACTCGTGACGGTTCGAGTTATGGACAACAGCAACCATTTGAAGGAAGGAGATTGAGGAGCCATGATAAGCAAAACAATTTATCCACCCAATCGTCCCCTGTTCTTCAAAAATTTTCCAATACTGACAATGTCGAGCAAGAATCTTCTTTTGAGAAACCCACAAGAACGTCAAGAAAAAGTTCAAGAAAATCAAAGAGAAGACCATCAGAAGAGGAAGTAAAAGACAGGCCAGCTTCTAGAACAAGATCCAAATCTCCTTTGAAAGGTACAATGAGTGAGTTAATCGAACCGTTAGAAAGATCAGGTACATCTAAATCTAAAACTCGTGACACAAGAGTTACATCATTAGGTTCTGGTAAACCTTATGACGATGACGATGATAGAGGACGTTCCAGAGATAGATAAATTTCATCTCAACCAGCTATCCAATCAAGGAAAGCTGAAAATCTATAAGTCTTTCTGTATAAATGCTATTTGTGTATGTATATATATATCTATATAGAAATCTATTGTAACATTATTAATTTGAATTATTATTATTATTATCGTCTATATTATGCCAAATATTTCATACCCAATTCGAAAGCACCAAAGAACACCATATTTACAATGAACGATCTGGTAATCGAAATACCCAACCCACGATATGCTCTACCATGAAGTGATTCCTGTTTTCCAGATTTCAGAGGTAATGGTTGTAATCCATATGATTTTCTTAAGATATTGGTCACGGCATCCTTTTGAATCAATGCCTTTTTCGTATCGATAGGGAAAATAAGTATCCAACTAAAGACCCCTGAGAACCCACCTGCTAATAATACTGAAAATGGGGAAGAAATTGAAGGATCTTTATTGATGAAATTATTCATGGCCCATTTGGTTGATTCATACATGCAATAATAAACACCCGTAGCTACTGAATCCCTTAATGCATGATATTTAAAGCCGGAATACAATCCCCAAATTCCATTATATTTCGTGATTTCTTTAACTATTGTTGCTGTAGATATCGATTTTGTAGGGTTAGATAATATTGCAGGTAGTGGTTTTGCCGGACCTGAGCCAGAAGCATTTGCTTGGGTTAATTCCTTTAATGAATTACTAGCTACCAATCTCTCTAATTGGGCATATATTTTGGTGAACTCAAATGGACATGCAAATACTGAAACACCTGCACCTGAAATCATCCCCGAAATAAAACAAACTGGGATGTTACTTATGAAAGGGTATGATCTATCAATATTGTGGGTCCATGGGGTATCATATAAGATATTATGTGTGATTGGTTTTACCTTGGTGAATAAAGAAACGCTTAAGGATTTAGCAAATGATGTGGATATTAGCACTGGGGTAGAACCTCGGAAAAACCCTGGCAATCCTTCCTTTAAATATGTCTTCTTGACACAGTCAAAATATCCCGTGAAATGCTTATAAGTTTGAAGTCGGATCTTGACCGCATCGAAAGGTAATCCGACAAGGGTGGAGAATAACGATGCGCCATATGCAAGAATGGTCGACCGAAATGGTTGCAACTCTTTGGGGAAAACATGAAACGCTTTACTGTGGTCTAAGTCGCCCGTTATTGCTGGTATACCTCTTGGCGGCGGTATTATTTCTGCCGAGCTTGAATTTGAGGGCATCGATCTGGTTTCTTTGTTGGCCTGGATACTTTTGAGATACACACGTTGCTAAAATGTTTGGTGAATGCTGCAAAAATAACTAACTCAAGTTCACGGAAGATGTGGGTAGTTAATCGACAACGATGGTCAACGAATGAATGACGGAAATATGGTTGTTGAGTGTGAATGTTGCTTCAAGAAAACGTGGGGTTGGGTTCTCCTCTTTAATATTGCACTTTTCCCGGAATTGGGAGATCTGGTAGAGATGTTGAATCCTGCAATTTTTTTGTTTTTTTTTTCCTTTTCTGTTTTGGGTCTTTTTGGTGGGAGATAAGAAATCCAATGCGGTGAGAGGGGTCTCGATGATTCATTTTTTTAGGCCATTCAGATTTCGCCCTATTGGCTCGCACGAAAAACAAAGCAAACAACAAATATTCTTCGCAGTAATTTGCTGCAAACATGGCGGACAGTACAACATTCGCGTCCAGAAGTATCTACCAACAAATAATTAATAGATTTATATATATATATATACAAGTGTCCTTATTTACAATGGAAAGAAAACCCTAATAACCTCTTCTTCTAGCATCATTGACTTGATGTAACAAATCTTTGAATCCAACAGCGAATCTTCTTCTCCACCATTCTCTCTTCAATTGTTTTCTGTATTTGGCAGGACGAATGAATCTACTTTGGATTCTTTGTAAATACCTTATTTTGTTATCATTGACAACTCTCTTGACTTGACTGAGCGATTTCGATATGTTCTTATAACTGACATCAACAGTTCTACCTGCATTAGTACCAGAGATACGGATATTCTTGGCCACTTCACGAGGAGATGGTGTCTTGGCTTTTTCAAATCCAAATTTATCGTGCAATGAATATTTGGCTGCGGAACTTCCTGATGATGCGTTGGTTGTTGGGACCGAACTGTTCAATAAGTCATCAATGTTTATATGTTGACTTGGAGCCGCAGTAGTTTTGGTGGTCTCAGATGATGATTGCTCCTTTTTGGGCTCGTTAAATTTAAACTGTGTAGTTTTGGTAACTTTTGAATCGGTGACATCTGAATCTGCTCCGGCTAATTTGGCATCATTTGAATTGAAACGAACAAAAGTGGATCTGTAAATTTGTTGAGATGGTTGATAAATAAAAACGCTTCGAGCCAAGTTTCTTCCCAATATACTTCTAAACATGTTCGATGTGTGTGGTATTGTCGATCAAGCTGTATCAAAGGTTTTTCAAAGAATAGAAAATTTTTTTTTTTTTTCATAGTTAATTCAACTACCGCACTAAAAAAACAAGGGAACAAAGATATTGGTATCTGTGCACGACCACTCCAGTACTACATCTTTGATTGTACTGTGTCTCAATTACGAAAATCCATAATTAAGCCTACAATTACAACACATGTTCCGTTTAGTTCTTCCTTTTCTTCTACCGCCCCCCTTTATTGAAAGTTGACCAATCCTATATAACTTGGTCAAGCAATTGTTCCAACAAGGTTATAATTCACAACCTTTAACTAGCTATTCATTTATGTCCCCACTAATACCAAATACAATTACAACCCCACCTTCCGCAATGATAAAACATCCGTCCAGTTCAGAGCCTTATCAGTCCAGACCATTATTTGAATGTAAACACGGAGTATCCTTACACACAATTCCAAACACCACAAATTTATCCGAGATAACCTTATCTAAGTCGAATCAAATCTGGAGAGGATCATTGGAGTTTATTGAACAAGAACAACAAGTCAATTCATATATGGAAGGATTTGAACAAACCAAATCCAAAGTCAAACATCACAAGCACGATAAGAACAACAACAGCAACAATGATGATGACCATTTCATAATTCATCCATTTATAAAAATGAGAAGTAAATTGGAATTCAAGAATTCGGCAACGACTGAAATATGGGCAGAATGTTGGTATAATCCAATAGTCAATGACTTAAATTTATCCACTGGATCTACCACAACAAATGGTCCTGAGATAGATATACGAAGAATAACTAAGATATCACCTGATGGAGCAGATACTATTCAACAAATTTCTGATAATACTTTTAAAGTGGTAGTTCAATTACCAAACACCGGTTTCCATCCCTACTCTGACCATGATAACACCAATACTGATTCTACAAACCCACAAGTTAAGGAAATATCGCATATTGCATTAGGATTGAAATTCAAGAATAACCAAGCTGCAGCTCAATTTGAACATGTTTTGAAGATATATCTGTTGAAATTCAAACATGAACAACAACAATACTATTACGATCGGATGGTATATGCGGTGAATATCATTAATTTTAAAACGATAATGCAGGAACAGGACGAAGAAGATGAAGAGGAGGATGAAAGTAAAGAGAGTGATATTCGAGAGTTGACTAACGAGTTTACAAATATTCGTATTGCGAATGACCCAAATATCAAAGTAGAAGTAGTAGAGGAAGAGCGTGATGGGGAAGATGATAGCGATGATGATTTTGGCGAGTTCATCTCAACTTAACCTATTCACATTTGTTGTAACTATTATTATTATTATTATTAGAAATAATACTTAGATAATGTCAAACTATTCTATTTAAAGCACATTTACTTCTTAGTCTTCATCTGTTGTTTATAATACATTTTTTGAATCAATGGGTGATGCGAATCCCTCAATTCCTTGTTTTTGTTCTTACTATATTCAATATAAGCCATATCTTCACCACCAGCCAACCCAGCTAAGGAACCTGAAGTACGACTTGCTCCATTTCTTTCTTGCTCGAGTCTCATTCTCTTTTCTTTTGAGATAAAGTTTGTATCCGCATCATCACCAATTTCCAAACCAGCAGCATCTTCATTCTTCAACAACACCTGTTGTAACAATTCTCTCTTTTCACGGGCAGAAGAGTATGCTAAATCTGGCAACTGCTCCATACCACTTAAATGGGTAATCACTTTAAATGCATAACCTTGATCCACCAAAAATGCCTGTCTCTTGGTAGAATAATACATTTCCTGCGTGTCCTTAGACACCAACGAATAGAAAAATGCATTGAACCCTTCATCATTACGTCTTTTGGCTCTCAAAATACGACCCAATCTCTGCGCTTCTTGTCTTCTTGAACCATAATGCGAAGAAATCTGAATCAAACAAGTAGCTTCTGGTAAATCAATAGAAGTGTCACCGACTTTTGAAAGGAATATAGTGTTGATTTGATCATTGTGTTGGAAATTCTGCAAAATCTTCATTCTTTCTTGTTGTGGAGTGGACCCGTAAATAAATGGTTTACCTAATTTCAAGGCATATTCTTGCAATGCATAGACATTGTCACTGAACACAATAATCTTGTCTCCTCTCTTTTCGTGATAATGTATCAAGAATTGACATGCCTGGAATTTGGTTGGATTCATAATATACAAAAGCATACGTTTTCTAGCGTTCTCTCGAAGGTATTCTTGGTAAAATTCTGCCGTCATCGGACACCAAACTTCGGCACATTGAACATTCGCAATATGACCCTTTTGTGCCAAATCCATCCAATTGGCTTCGTATAATTTTGGGCCAATCAAGAAGTTCAAATCATCAATTTTATCATCCTCACGAACTAAAGTTGCCGTTAATCCCAATTTCGCATGTGCAGCGATGGTGGTAACCACCCGTCTAAACATTTGTGCTGGAACCACGTGCACTTCATCTAAAATAATGAACCCCCATTCCCTTGAACGCAAGAAGTCCATCACTTTCTGCGAGTCGTGCGATCTATTACGCGTGTTTGCCACCATAGAATAAGTCGACACCACCAAACCTGACTCACTGGCAAACATTTCTTTGTTCTCCGATGTGAAAACTGCAACGTTCTCTGGTTGAATAGTGCACCATTGCAAAAATTGTTGTCTCCATTGCATGACTGACACCGATGATGTACATAATACGATGACCGATTTCCTAATGGTACAAGCTGCAGTAATACCAACCAATGTTTTACCAGCGCCACAGGGCAACACAATAATCCCTGATCTCGCACGACCATTACCAAACATTTTCGACAACGACTTCTCTTGATAAGGTCTAATTTGTGTGGATGGTTTCAAATCAATTTCCAAATCCGGGTTTCTTGTGTCATTACGGAAATCGTATTCTTCCAACACGGGGTATTCTATATCTTGACATCTACGTTTCACGATTTCCACAGAATCGTGTGCAATTTCAAAAGAATGGACTGTATCCATATCATCGTCATCGTCTTTGCTTCCAACCACCGACGCAAATATATCCTCAACTTCATTTGCCGGCCCACCAGATGATCCTCCTTCTCCATTTATTTCTTGCTCTTTGTTGCTTCCTTCTTTCTTTGTTCCAGGAATCACGATATCGTTTTGTGTCGGCGCTGATGTGATCAACCCATTGCTAGTAATGGTATTTTCCGACGACTGGATACGCAAGGGCCCAATCACGTCGTCTTTTAATAACATTTGTAATATATCTGCCTGAGTACTTTCCACAAAATATCTGTTATGCTTCAAAACCAATTTCACTTTACCATATGACACTGTTGCTCCTTTGATAAAGTTAAGGATTGATTCGGCCACAGGAACCTTCGATAGTCTATTCAAAACCAGAATTATATCATCAGTCTCTAGCCCCACCGAAACAGCCGCATACAAGGAGTATGCCGTTATTCTGTATTCGTGAATATGACTGGGTCTGGAAACTGGTTCTGCAATGGTGATTAAAAAATCCATCGCTTGTTCCGCTAAGGGCGAAAACGATTCTAGTATTATTCTACCATCATTTGGCGATATCCAAATCGGTCTGGAAAAATGGTCAGGTTTTAATTTCAAATAGGAGAAATCCCCCTTGCCGAAATTTTTGGAAACCGCATCTGGGATGTAATCAGCAGGGATATCTGGAGTTAGGTCTAGTAACTCTTCATCGGAGAAATTCGTGTCATTTAAATCCCTCTTTAAGGACTCTACCGATTGTTGTGCTTTACGTTTTTTAGATTCTGAAGCTGTTTTCTTCGACGTGTTCTTCTTGGTTGACGCCGTCATGTATTCATCATCATCCGCGTTCACCTTGCCATTATCGTAAACGTCTTCATCTGAAAAGTTGTCGTCTTCCAAATCTGCATAGTTAACTCTATCTATCTTACGGGTTGACATTACTGGTTGATCGGTTACAATAACAAATGAATGGTTCTAAAACGAACTTTGGTAATGGAAAAAAAGCAATGATTATTAATTACAATTACTACAAGGTCCTACTTTTTTTTTTTCCAAATCAAAAGTATCTTATATCCCTCCTAAAAAGAAAGAAAAAAAGAACAGGTCGTGTATGTTTTCCAAAATTACAAAGATTAATGTTAGCTAGCAATATATCATGGACAAGATTAAATCACCACCTCATAGCTGGCTACATCCTTGTGAATGTTAACCCTACTTGATTGCATCTTTCTGGATTATGTAATGCACACATGGCTGCCTTATGGCCCGATTCTTTTTTGGTTGCACCGTACCCAGCCCCCAAATAAATATCATTAACGCTTAATGTGGTGTAAAACATCTTAAGATTCTTATCAAGGGGGTGTGCCATTTCAGTGGTTGTGTAATTGGCTGGCGCAATTTTTGTTTGACTCACCAAGGTATTAAATGTGCTTTTTGCTGAGTTGTCACAGGGTGCCAGAAGAGGAAGGGTGAGAATACCGTTCTCGTATACGGCACCTGGGAACCTAGATGCAGCGGAAACCGGTTGACTCATTGGTGTTTGTGATGGTGCTGATGTTAATGCGGGTGTTGTTGTTACTGGTGTGGGGGTTGACGTTTGTGCTATTGAAGAAAACGTTGGTTGTACGGAATAAAGCGATTGAATTGTGGTTTGATTAGGTTGTTGCTGCCCGTAGGATGGCATTCGTGGATATTGTGAATACGCCGGTTGAAACTGGAAGAATGGTTGTTGTTGTTGTTGTTGTTGTGATGGTTCTTGTGGGTACGTCTGTTGATTGTTAATCACTGGAGTGCTATTACTAGACGTATGCAGAATTGGTGTTGTTTGGTCAGGACGACCAGGTGATGGGGACATTGAATCGGTTGTATGTACCGGTTGTTGTTGTTGTTGTTGCTGCTGTTGTTGCTGTTGTGGGATTTGCTGTTGATGTAGTTGCATGTTTGGTGATCCTGATACTGTACTGTGGTCAACAACTAAAGGAGATTGAATACTCAGAGGTGGTGCAGCCGGTATCGCAACTGGTGCAGACACTGGATTAATGCTCGATGGGAAACCATGTGGACCAGCACTAATTGCTGCCACTGGTGTGGAATCATTAGCATTTTCCTTGGCATTAGCTGTCAACACAGCCCAAATTTTTCGAATACCATCACTCGATTCACTGAAAATTTCGTTGGCAGCCCTGCACTTTGCTTCTTCGTGACTTGTGTGAGATACTCCAGTTCCCAACTGGGTTCCGTCAACATATATTTTAGCAACAAATGGATTGGAGTCGGTTTGACGAATTTCATAGTGAAAGTTCGTGTGTGGGGAATATTTCAAATTAGTGATACTTTTGAACAACATGTCCAATTCCATCAACGAAACTTTAGCTAAAGGGTTATTCGTTTTAATATAATCATCAATCACTGGTTCGTACAACTTTCTCACAAAGACTTTCATATCTTGCATATCATAATTCTCGGTTCTCAAACTACCAATGTGTGCCAAAAAGAGATTCCCAATAACTTCAATCTTCTCTTCAAAGTCAGCATCAACTGATAAATTGTACTTTGAAATTTCCACCAAATTATATCCAAATGCAAACTTAGATAATATCCTATTGGATAACAATTTTTTCGATATGAACTCGATATCTTCGTCCAACATATTTGTAGTTGCCTCTTCCAAAACCTCGACAAGACATAGTTGCATGACGGCTCTTCCTTTGACTGCCAATCTTCCATTATGAGATTTTTGAAAATCCTTGGGGCTCACTTCCAAGAAATCTTCGAAGCGTCTATAACTCTTGTCTGTACTGGCCCTAATAGCCAACGTTTTCGACTTGATCGATGGCAATATAGGTGGGTATGAGAACGTGTCTACTCGGGGACGCCTTTGTTTGGTCAGTGCGACTTTGTCAAGTGCCAATCCATCTTTGGGCTCCACTATCGGATTATAATCCAAAAAGAAATCAAGCGGTCTTGGATCGCCAATCAGCTTTAAATTGATTTTCGTCAAGGTATTCAATAATGGCAAGCACTCTTCATCGTAAAGCTCCTTCAATCGGATGGCTATTTTGGTATGTGGCCATTCCATTGCCCCCAGGAGTCTTTCAAGAGTAGCTGGACTCTCTCCTGATCTGGGACCTTCTTTCAAAACTTGCATTGCTGAATTCCATTCTTCCCTGGTCGGAGCTTTGGTAACAATACTTAATAACATTGCCACAAACTGGGTAACAGTGCCCTTAGCCTGTGCAAGTTGATCTAATATTAGTTGAATCTCTTTCCCACCTGATGACGACATGGCTCTTTCTATCCAAGCATAAAGAAATGAGTTTGGTGGTTCTTAATGTTTTCCTTGAATATCTTTTTTTTTTTTTTTTTTCAAATGGAAATCATCTGGTCGCGCTATTCTAAAGAAAGGATTATTTAAATATTCCTTAACTACCAGAGGTGTGCGTTTGTGGTGAACGGTACTGGTATTTGCCTCAATAATGATAGTTACTTATCTCAAACTTCATGCAATTTGTGTGACAGTCAACTAATCTTTTATTATCAATGAAGAATATATTTATACTATGACTCTATCAGCTTTGTCTATCTACTTATCTATTCATTAATCTAGTCGGTAAACTTATAGGAACCACTAGCCAATGTGATACTACCACCTTTGTAACTTCCTCTCTTCATCTTATTCTTGTTCTTGGTAAAGTCCTTACCTCTAACCTGTAACAATTTTTCACTTGCCTTTTCTCCCCAAGTACCGGCAGCACCTTTATAAGTATTATCTTGCAAAGCTTGGTGTTCAAAAGAAATTGCGGATCTATCTATTCTTGAAAAATGTTTTCTTTGTCCTGGTTTCAACTCTGGCTCTGGAGTAGCTGGAATGGATTCAGTTGTAGATGAAATATCTGAGTTGGTTCTTGCTTTTTTGGTTGGGAGTTCTTCGACCTTGATTTCTTCAACCTTTCTTTTCTTGGAGTCTTCTTCTTCTTTTTCGTCTTCACTTTCGGATCCGCTTGAAGAATCGTCATCTGAATCACTGCTATCACTTGAGCTATCGGAGGAACTTCCACTTGAGCTGGAACTGGAAGAATCGGATTCAGAATCGGATTCAGAGTCAGAACCAGAATCAGAATCACTTGATGAGGAATTATCACTTGAACTGCTGCTGGAATCACTATCAGAGTCACTGCTTGAATCACTTTCTAGCCCTTTTTTAGATTCCTTGAGTTTCTTTTCTTCCTCCTCGTCTTCCTCTTCTGACGATGAGGATTCTGAATCGCTATCAGAATCATTCTTACTAGGTTCGTTATCGGAAGAACTGCTTTCTGACTCACTTCCAGAAGATTCACTGTCAGAAGAGCTACTTTCTTTTTCACTCTCTGAAGACTCACTTTCGCTTTCGGAAGAACTACTTTGAGTTTGTTGTTTGACTTCACCTATGATCATCTCCAAGTTGGAAGTAATGGCAGGTAAGGTCTTACCATCAATTAATTTAGCTAATGGTTTAACTAACTTTGATAATTCCTTATTTCTGGACACATAGTCGTTGATGTAAGCCAATACCAAGTCTTGAGAAGCAGGAGACATTGTTATGATACGGTTGGTTTCAGAATTGAAAAAGGTATACAAATGACTGTAAAAAAAAATTTTTTTTTTTTTTTTTCAATTTTTCTTTTTTATTTTTGGCTGTCTCAGTTTATCAGATAGCTTTGTGTGAGATGAGGTAAAAATAAAGAAAAAGCTTAATATTGGCTGCTAAACTTACCATTGTAGTTCTACAGTGCAAAATGGTATACACTCAGTATTATTTAACAAATAAATATATATCAATATATATTACCAGTAACTCCCCCATCATTACATATCATTTTATGTTTTTACATGTGTTTTTTTTTCTTTTTATTGTTCTTGTTTTCTCTATTTATTATTACGTGACAGCTAAATCTTTATTGGTTTTTCTAACAAATGGCCCATTCTCTCAATCTTGGTACTCAAATACCCTTCAATCTCTTTACTCTTTATACCATTTTCACCGTTCTTTCCCCAGCTCAAAGGCACCATAGGAACTCTTTCCAACACTTTCACTTCTTGGTGCTTACCTTCCACAGCAACTATTTTATCAGGGTTATTCGTCAACAATTTGATTTCTACCAATCCTAAATCTAACAAAATAGCAGTGGCTAAGGAAAAGTTTCTTCCATCAGCTGGATGTCTCAATAATAAATTGGCTTCCACCGTGTCTGCTCCTAGGTCCTGTAAGTTATATGCCTTTAATTTTTCTCCCAACCCAATACCTCTACCTTCTTGTCTTAAATATACCATGCAGCCATGGCCAGCCTCACCCATTATTCTTCCTGCTTCGTCGAATTGTTCTCCACAATCACAACGTGCACTCCAAGCTGTTTCTCCTGTGTAACACTCACTGTGTATTCTCACCAATGTTGGGTCTGTGTATGTCAAGTTGTCGATAATCAAGTTACCTTCAACGTCGAATTTCAATTCATGAGTTCCATCAGTATCAGCGATGGTTCGTCCTGGGGTCAATCTGCCGATATAGGCACCTCTGGTCATTCTGTCTTGCTGAGTTTCTCCTGGGTAATGTTTGAATAATGAACGGGAACGTACATCTTCACCAAACACTATGGCCAAGTGTTCCTTGTTGTCAACGTTGTTTTCGTACAAGTGCAAGAAAATGTCTGGTCCCTGGGTGGTTGGAATACGGGCTCTAGCTAAACATTTAACTTGGGGTAAGCAATCTGGCAACCCACTCTTATTACGCATGGCTTGAGTTATGGTGGGTGGAGGTTGTGGGATACTCTGGGGCAAGTTAGTAGTGGACGGTCTTGGGGTGACCATTGGGATCTTGTTAACATCCAAATCAGGAGATGTTGCTGCGGTGGTTGGAGTTGGCATGCCGGTATTAGACGTTGGTTGTGGATGTTTTAATGGGGCCATTTAAATTTAAAAAGCGGTGGGGGGGCTGACAGGAAAAATTGAGTCGAAAAAACAAAATAAAATGAAATGTCCTTGTCTTTTGGTTCTTTGATCTGAGGTAGTAGTACTAAGACTTTCTCAAAAGATGTTAAGCTTTGGGGAATGAAGTAGAATAGTAATGAAAGTTTTTTTAAAAAAAAAAAGAAAAACGGAAATGATGAAAGATAACTTGGGTTATATTTATAATGGGAATTGTAGTTTTTTGGTGACTTTTTCTTTTTTTTTTTTTCTGTACCTTTACTATTACTGTTACTATTACTATTTGTGACTTTTGCATTTGTCACGCACCCACAATTTTTCCTGTGCAAAACTTCGATATCCGGTGTGGTATGTTTTCGGAGGGGGGAGAGGATATGTGAATCAGATGGAAATGACAAAGAACAAGAACACGAACACGAAAAAGGGGTAACACCTGTATGGATTGCAAGGCGGTAGAGATCTCATGTATTGTGTTAGACAATGGAATTCAGAATGTGGAATATGAAATTCCCTATTTCGATCTGGCAATTGACCATATCCCTAAGATTATGAGAGAGACGATCCGCAATACAAAATAAAAAATTTCAATCTGGTGTCATTTTGGAATGGAAGAGATCCCTTTGGCGAAGCGTGGGATTTCCATTTGGCTATACATTTTCTGTGCATCGTTATTTTAATGCCTGAAGATCAAATACCGAACAGAAATATAACCGATGTAGCAATGAAATGCTGTGGGGGACATCATGGCCCTTTCCATGCGTTGCCGTATGAATTTGAAGTGGAAATGCAAATGGAAATGCACATTATTTGTCAGACGAGGTGAAACCGGAATTACACATTATTTCCGACGGTAACTTTTTTCTGGCAATCTGTGTCACGTGATTTGTATGTCATCACCAATTACTAATCATTAGAAATGAGTAAAGACTCTAGTAGTGCTGAACGGATCTCTCAAATGCATAGATAATAACTAACACTATTTGATTCACCGACAACAACGATCTTTGCTTGCTGTCTCTCTCTCTCGCACGCTATGTCTCTATCCACCGCCACTTTTTCATCTAATCGAAGTAAATCAAAATTGATTGGCAACAACTGCTTCCCGTTTCAACATTCTCAATCTCTTGTAAAACGGTTTTCTATTTCGGACGTAAGCACGATTGTAAATCCCCTCCTGTCGTCGCCTTGTGTGAACAGGCTGTACATTCTGATCAGATCCTTCTTCTTCTTCTACAATGTAATTACTGCCTTACAGAGATTCCAAGATGTGTAAAAAGACACGTAGATTTTGATTTTAAATCTGCACACTCAACGATCTATAACAGTGAAAAAAAAAAAAAATATAACAATGTAAATTTTCACTTAAAACTTAACGTCTGAATAATAACTGGCATTCTTCTGAAGAACTAAAACCTCGATAAATCGATTTCATTTTGATTTCGTTTGATCTTGCAAAAATTGCCATTTCTAACCATCTGGTAAAACCAAACAATACCTCTTATACACTCTTTAGCCACTCTATTATATCTTGCTCATTAAAGCTGGCAACATCTGGCGTGTAGATCTGACCACTAGGCAATTGATGTTTCAATACCACCACACTTGGAATTGAGCTCACCACGTAATCCAACATGAGTTCCCTGCCACCTTCGGAATCAGCAAGAATGTTCGCAAGATATACGGGTCCCTTATTGGTAGGATATTTACCTTTATCACTCAAAACATCAAATAATGCCTTGGTGAACTTGTTGTTGTCTTGCGTTGCATAGGTGAAATTCAAAAGCAATGGGGATTTAACACTAAGGTATGGATATATTTCTTGTTTGTTGGTGACATACGTGTCAATAATTCTATTTTGTGTGGTAATTTCACTTCTTGGTGGCGGATACACGAGTCGTTGCGATTGAGCAGCATCTTTCCATGATTTGAACCATGTGGCCAAAGAAAATTCTCTGAATTGTTGATTACGTTGAATGGAACGTGCTAGTTGTCTACTGAACATTTCGATGATACAAAATAATGAATTCTTGAATTCTTGAATTCTTGAAAACTTGAAATTTCATTTACATCTATAGTCTATTTCTTTTTTTTTTTTTTTGGTACAAGTTCCAAACTTGCTTGTCTCTATATATATACAAGATTGATTGCTATATCACGTGATTGTGGTATAATCCAGTCATATTCCATAAATAAATTAACCCACTTTCTCCTTTAAGTTTACTCTTCGTTATCCCATCCATCTTTCCATCTTTTTTTCCATAAATCACAGTTGAATTGTGGTTTGTTCAATTTCTTGTTCACGTCATTATGAGCTTCACATAACCATTTGCCCAAGTCATCTTGAGTCTTGGTTTGCGGTTCATGTTTGGTAATATACCTTTGGAAATCTTCTCCACAGAACCAACATGGATAAAACCCGGCAAAGAGATTAAGGAACAGTTTCATGTCCCGTTGTTGTTTGGTGGTTGGTTCTTCTGGATATGTGGCTGCTATGGAATGCAATAATGTCCAAGATGATTTCCCCAATTGGGCCACATCGGGTGGTTCAACTTGAGGATATTTTGAATGTATTTTCTTAAGATGGGATTTTTCAATTTCTTGCTGTTGTTGTTGTTGTTGTTGTTGTTGTTGTTCCACAGCTGGTGGTTGTGATTGAGGTTGAAGTTGAGGTTGAGGTTTTGAAGCCTTGCTTGTCCCTGATGTGGCAAATTGGAAATCTAATAATGTGTTGCAGGTTCGGCATCTTCATACATCAACAATCGCAGGTGTTAGTATCGGTACTATGTGAAAGTGAACACGAGAAATTCAAACATACGGTTTGCCATCCTTATCATAGACTATTTTTCGTCCACTGACCCCAAATTCGGGCCTACTAGGTGATTCTGTTTTTTCCATTACTTCTGTTGAAGACATGCTGTCCACGTGGAGGATTGGTAGTAATCAAAGAAGAGGGGCAATATTCTCTTTTTTTTTTCTTAATAATCGTAAAAGAAGCTACAAGAGGAAGACCGGAAGAAAGTTTGGTTATTTTTTGATGCGAAATTTCTAGAAAAACACTACAAGCACTCAAATACGAAAAGTATTAACATTAAAACTGATGCAATTTTCTATCGTTTTTTAAGGTTTTCTATTTATCTATATAAGTAATGCAAACAAACCAAAAAAAAAAGAAGAAATAAACCTTTCAATCTATGACAATTCCTTTTCATTTGATTCTTGAACCAACTTACTTCTCTTTTCCAACAATGCATCAGCCAATTCGCCGATTTCCTTTGTCTTGATAGCACTTCTGGCAGTATAGAATTGATCCAAATTATGTTTCAATCCGTATTGTTGTTCGTATTCCCAAGCAGTTTGTAACATTTCAAACTTGTCGATATCCTTGACGAATCTTGCTTCCACGTTTCTAATCTCTTCATAATCCAACCACAATTCTAACAACTCTTCAGAAAACGCTTCATTGTATGGCTTGATTACTTCACAAAGATAATGGATAGTGGCCAATTCACGACGGTGTTTTTCCTGTTTGTTGATTCCTGCGTATGGTGTAATGTCACCCACTAATGCCTCGGCGATATCGTGAACAATGGCGATCTTGACACATTTGTTGGAATCAACACTTTGCGGAACTAACATAGATATCACTCCCATTCTGTACATGTGATCGGCAATACTCTCAGAAGCATGTTCGCTAATGCCATGTTCAACCCAGCCGGTTCTCTTTTGGAACTTTAAGGATCTTATGATTTGTAAAAATGCAAACATGTAATCTGATGGAGCAGACCCGGCGGTGAGTAAGTCTTTAATATGAGCTGGAAGAGCATCTTGTGGTTGCCATTTATTTTCAGATAAATCTTTAATAGAGTTCATGATTTGTTGTTTCCCGTGTAGAATTGATGTCGATGATGGAGTGGTAGTAGTCGTAGTCGTAGTAGTAGCTGTTGTTGTAGTTGTCGTTGTTGTTCTTAATAGGCGTGTTGTTGATAGTCTTTTAAGATAAGTCGTAGCACTTTTAAAACTAGCCATTAATAATTTCCTGGGGAAGTTTGGTACTAGCAACAATGAAGATGAGATGCTAATAGTTGAAAACACAGAACAAGGAGAGACAAAAAAAAAAAACGAACCACCCTATTTGAGCTTCTATGTTGTAATCGATTTTTTTGTTGGTTTGAGTTGTTGTCTCATCGAAGATACTATACACCAAACGTAAACAATACTCAAAAAGGAATTTAACAATACTACACGACCAATTTAAAACATTTTATTACCGACAGTGTCCCTGATATATATCACGTGATTGATCTCCATGTTATTCTACGTTAATGTTTAAGTGTATAACAGTTAGAGTTGGCCAACGTATGTTAAACAAAGCTATGATTAACTTTATGTTTTGTTATTTATTAAATATACAGTAAAATGATATATATTCTTTTCGTTTCCATTATGAATAAAGAAAAACTACTTCCCCCATTTAAGCAACTAATTCAACAACACCACCAACAGCTCTGATTTTTTCTTCAGCTAATTTAGAAACAAATCTGGCTTTGACAATGACTGGAACTTCTGGTAATCTACCTTTACCCAAAACTTTACCGTAACCGTGAGCCAAGGTGTCAATGACTGGGGCAGCGGAAGCAGAAGATTTGGACAAGTATTCTTCTTTCTTGTCAGATTCAACCAAGGTCCATAATTTGT
Source organism: Candida frijolesensis (assembly GCA_030557105.1). NCBI lineage: Eukaryota > Fungi > Ascomycota > Pichiomycetes > Serinales > Debaryomycetaceae > Candida > Candida frijolesensis. Next base: position 28,901 of record JAKTVH010000380.1, on the reverse strand, counting down.
CCAAGTTGATTTCTGGTCTCCAGAAGTGGTTTTGTTGTTTGTGGAAGTATCTCATACCAACTTTACCGAAGTAACCTGGATGGTATTTATCCAAGTTGGTTCTGTGATGATGTTGACCACCAGCTTTACCTCTACCACCCGGGTGCTTTCTGTGTTTACCAATTCTACCCTTACCGGCTATAATAATAATAAAATTGTTAGTAAAACTAATTATTAAATGTTTTTTTGTTAAAGAAGAAACTTGCTTTAAGATAAAAGTAAATAAATAAAATTTTGTGGAAAAAAAAAAGGAAAGGTCTTCGTTGTTGTTTTGAGTCCATCTCTTGACATTATTATTCATTCTTCAATATTTGCTTTGTTCATTTGTAAGATCTTGTCTTGTTTATGGTTGGTTTTAAAATTTTTCACTTCATCAAAACTCTGGATTTTTCACTTTCATTGTCATAGACCTTTCAGTGGTTCCCAATTTCCACCACTCTCTATCCATCCCTTTATTCTCTTCTGTTTCTTCATCGTTCGTTGATTCATTGTTACATACCAGAAACGTTACCTCTGTGTTTTCTGGTTTTAGTTAATCTAGTAGGCATTGTTGGTTAATAACTAGTTGGATACAGTCGAAAACCCAGAAGAAATGAGAAATTTTTCTCTTTGTAATTATCTTTTGTTAGAAGTGCGACTTGGTGCGACCCAACTCTCTGCCCTCTGTTCTCTGCGTTCCAGTTCCTGTGTGCGACTACACTTTCTCGTTTACTCTGTGTGTGGTTGTAAGAAAAAAAAAAAAAAACCAGTATATGCAGTATTTATTTAGTAAAACAGTGCGAAATTTCTACACACACAATTCAAGCGTTAGGGTTACAGCCCTAACAACGACTCCTCACCAAAAAAAAAAACCTTTTCCTACAACAGTCCCCATACTTCAGTATAGGAGTGCTTTCCCTTGGTTTCTGGTATCTTGGTCTTAATGAACCACACACTGATAAAACACATGATGGTGAATAAGAAATAAACAGATCCTCCCAACCACTCTTTTAACACTGGGAACGAATAGCCAACCAAAAACGTTGCCACCCAGTTCATACTAGTACCCCAACTTTGGGCCAGTGCTTTGGCAATTGGTTGCGTCACCTCACCAACAAGCAAAAACGGAATAGGACCCAATCCGATAGCAAAGAATGTAATGTATGTAAAAGTTCCTATTATGGATAAAATAGAGTTTGTCCAAATAATACCGAATCCCATCAAAATGGTTGCAAACCCCAAAAAGGACACTGACAATAACAACAATGGCTTTCTACCCAATCTGTCAACTATGGTTGCTGAAACAAAAGTGACAACCACATTGACCAAAGATATTAAACAGTTGATAATGATAGAATGGTTAGGGAAAATGGATACTAAAACTGACACTCCATAAAAGATAATGGAATTAATCCCATCAAACTGTTGCAACACCAAGATACCTGTAGATGCGATAAGGGAGTTCCTGTATTCTGGTAATGTAACATAATCTTTAACTGTAATTCTTTGTGTTGAACCCGATGAACTACCACTAGCCAGGGGAGCCGAATCGCCATTACCTTCTTCAAGTAAAGTTTCACTTTCTGGAGTGCTTAACCCACCATTGGATTTCCAACTATTGACTTCATCTGTAGCAACCGAGTAACTGCCACCTCTCAATCTATGCAAAACAGTAAATGCTTGGGCACTGTCACCTTGATTCGCCAACCACACTGGTGATTCGTGTAAATACACCAATACAACTGCCAAATTTACAACCGCAAGGAAGGCAGCCATGAATAACAACCATCTCCAATCACTATCATTGGACCATTTCAACGATAACAACTGCGTGAATAATATTCCAATATTGATGCTCAATTGATTCATCGATCCCAACAAACCCTTGGTTTCAAGTGGTGAAACCTCATTGATATATATCGAAGTGATAACCAATGCGGAACCTGCTCCTAATCCACAAACGAACCTTCCCAAGAGTAAACTGCCATAACTATTACTGAGTCCATTGATACCGGATCCAACAATATAAAACAAACAGTGTAATAAACTTGATCTTCTTCTGCCGTATTTATCAGCCAATTGACCCACGTAAAACGATCCAAATAATCCACCAATTGAGAAAATGGACGTGACTAACCCAATCTGATCAGGAGTCATGGGAATACACTGTTTGAATCCATGGCGACCAAAAAAAGATTCTTCATATGGGAGGGATCCTGGGCTGGATAGTTTACAGGATAACACGAGTTCAGGCGAATTCAATTCTGCCATATGATACCCGAATTGTAATGATCCTAAACATATGATGGACACTGCAAAGATTAAATTGGCCGTCAAACCAGATGGTATGGATATATTTGGCATTGGTGGCTGATTTTTTTTTTTAATATGTATTAGGGATAATGACGTGGAGAGATTGTTAAAGGTTGTTGCCGGGATTTCTCTCTTTCCCTCTCTCTTATCAGACAACATTTTTTTGTTCTGCTGTAGTTGCTTTAAAAATTGTTTTGTGGAATTATTACAGATTGAAAGATATCACAAAAGAGAATGTGATCAATTATGAATTACATTAATATTACAATCTATATCTTAAGGAGTATAAAGTTACTCAACCTAGTTAGTCTTTTTGGTTTTTTGATTTTTGGTTTTTGGTTTTGCCAGCCACCATGTCATTTCATTGGGTTCTCTAGATTATCGGTAGGAAATTGCCTACAATCATCATAGGAATACCAAAAACATCTCTCTTCAACGTCCACATACATCCCGTTCGAATTTTCACTTCTGGGTTCGGTGTTAACAACGTGCATTCCGTCATTGTTGCACCCAAGAAATCACCAAATGCAATCTTTGAAAAAAGCTGGAAATACTCTAATACCGATTTATCGTCCAATAGTTCAACAATAAGCCTTCTCTTCCCCTTGCCAACTAATTCTTCTCTGGTCCATCCTGTAAGTATGCAAAATTCATTACCAACGTATGCAATCTCCCCCGTTCTCCGCCAAACAATTGTTGGAGTACCACTTAGTCTAATAATGTTATCATAGGTCAATAGCGTTCTTTGGAAACATTGCTCCATGAATATCAAGTCATGCTCTTTTAAAGAATTGGTACAGGCGATAAATGATGGTCTGTAAATAGCCATACTTTCTGCCATCTTTACCAACATGGGCCTGTCAAATCTTTTTCTCAAGTATGCAATTAACGAATGGTATCCTGGGGTATATGAAAACGGTTTATTCACTTGGGCATAAATTTCTTCTGGTTCTTTATATAAAGTATCTTCTCGATGTCCATTGGTATGATCCTCATGTGGTACTCCAATCGTAAACGATAATTCCAGCTTGGAGTTACGTTCAATGTACACTGCTGGGTCATTATTCTTCATATTCATGATTGCTGTGAGAACATCTGGGAAGACAACTACATGGCCGGATTCATTTTCTCCCAAGAAGTATTGGTTAATGGTTTCATCACATTTAGGGTATCTCGTATCGTCATAGACATGTGCTCGTGCTGCGTTTAGTGGAGACGGCGTATTGTGATTTATCGGCTTGTTGTTGTATGAAGAATCTACCTTTAAATGATCAGTTGAACCTTCAATTGATGAGTTGGTGGTGGGTGCCGTCGACGACAAACCATTCGTTTGCAAATGCAGAGGTGGCACAGGTGCGGCTTGTTGTTGTAGTTGCTGTAACTGTTGTTGTTGTGGTGGCGGTGCTCCGTTGGTAGTTGGCATGTTGTGTGGGGACAATGCGGGTGAAAAGTTGTGCGAATTGGGGGTTCCTTCGTTTGATGTCGAATGAGGACCGAACGTCTCGTGAAGAATACTAGATAACGTAGCGTATTCTAAATCGGCTGCCGACGATAAGAAATTCGTTCTTCGATTTTGATTTGGGTGTTCTGGGGGCTGAAACTGTTGATTGTAAAGTTCAGGAAAGTACTCTGAAACTGAATGCATCAAGTTCGGTGCTGTGGAACTATGCTGGAACATCGTTGCCTGATACGTTTTGTGATTCGAGGAATAGTTAGCAGCAGGAGTCGGTGGGACTGTTGGCGTAGATACAGAATCACTTCTAATTGAACTCTGTCCGCCAAGGTGAGCTGCTGCTCCAATAGGCAGTAGTGATTGTGTCTGTTGTCTAGGTAGCTGTGGGTGTTGTTGTAGTTGCTGTTCTTGCATTGGCACCAGAACTTCCAGAGTTTGTGCTGGAGAAGCAAAAGACAGGTTCACACTATTCGTACTTCGACTTGTTAGCAAGGATGAATTCGGTACGTCTGCAAGATATTTCTTTCTTTTCCTTGGTGCATCTTCACATGTGGATTGTAGACCTTTTTGAATACATCTTTTACATGGACGTCCAGAGTCACATGTCATGTGTGTCTTGTGGCAGTGATTACATGCTCGGGAGGTCTTCTTACGTTTCTATGGGAAACAAGGTTTTTCATGTTAGTAACATAGTTCATGCAAGATATAAGAACGACAATTGCCTTCAGGACTGCATTGACTCCGTCGTTGTTTTTCTGTTGTCCATAGTGTTACATACTGTTTTTGCTGTGCCATCGTCGCCGCTATCTATATTGGATATAATAGAACTGCTCGGCTCTTCTTGATTAATATTCATCGTCTTGATTTATGAGTAAACTCATTTAATATTTATGTCTGTTATCGACTGCTGTTTGTCCAGAAACAACCTCAATCGATTTTGGATCACAAGTATTTTTTTTTTTCTTTTTTTTTTTGAGTTCCTGCTTCGCTCTTTTCCGCTGTTCTGTCCTCCGTTTGGTCTCGTTTAGGACCAGAGATCCACAAGAGAATTAGCCGAAGGGACTTAGAAATCGAGTTGCATGGTAAAATCCAAACTGAAAACTATGCAAACTAAGAGACGAATGTATGACAATAGTTATAGAGAGGAGATACAGAACTAAGGGGTTATGAGCATAGTTCCTAAGACGTTTGATAGGAGTAATTGAATATTTACGAAATTTTGCAATAAAACTAGCCAAAATCTCTGACAATACAATTGACTCAAACTCTTCAAATAGAAATAATCCCTAACCAATTTTCAAAGAAACTCTTTCATTAACCTCAATTTCTTTACACTTTAGTTTTCCGCTTCAATGTTAACATTGTTATGTCAATCATAAATAAACAGCTGGGGTCACGTGAGGGTAGTGTAAATTTCCTAACCTCTGTGACCCTAAAAAATTTTTCCACCTGAACACATTAATCTCTCCAAGCTATAATAACTCATCAAGTACAAGAATTTTTCAATCCCATAGAATTCTAAAAGAGACCACACCCCACACCATGTCTGACTTCATTACCAAATTCTCCAAGATATCATTAGCCGATATTTCAAGCGTAGACTCTTCCAAATTCCCAGAATTGACCGCAGAACAAAAGGCATTAGCATCACAGTTCGAAACCTTATCCAAGAGACTTGATGAAAAGGACACCTTAGTTGAATTGAACGACTCATTGAGATCCAAAACTTTCATTGCCGGAAACGTCCCAAGTTCCTCAGATTTGGTTGTTTTCGAAAAAGTTTTCCCATTGGCTTCTAAATGGACCAGCAAAGAAGATCTTGCAAGATTCAGACATGTTCTCAGATGGGTTGACTTAGTTCAAAACACTTTAGTCACTGTCCCAGAACCAATCAAAATTGACTACGAAATTGACATTCCAAGAGAAATCAAAGAAAAGAAGAAGCCAGCTGCCGCCAAGGATGGCGAAAAATCTGCCACCCCAGAACCAAAAGGCAAATCTAAAGCATCAGATGATAAACCACCTCTTTTAGCTGAGGGTCAAAGAAAAGAATTAACCGAAGAAGAAAAGAAAGCCAGAGCTGCTGCCAAAGAAGCCAAAAAGGCTGCCAAGGCTAAAGCTAACGCTGAAAAGAATAAACCAGCTGCTGCTGCAGCTGTTCCACCAAACCCATCCATGATTGATTTCAGAGTTGGTTTCATTGAAAAGGCCGAAAAGCATCCAAATGCCGATTCCTTATATATGTCCACCATTGACATGGGGGACGAAGAAGGTCCAAGAATTGTTTGTTCTGGTTTGGTGAAATACATCCCAATCGAAGAAATGCAAAAGAGATATGTTATCGTTGTTGCCAACTTGAAACCAGTAACCATGAGAGGAGTGAAATCCTGTGCCATGGTGCTTTGTGCTTCTGAAGCTGACAAAGTCGAATTTGTCAACCCACCAGCTGGATCTAAACCTGGTGACAAGATCTTCTTTGAAGGTTTCAACGGTACTCCAGAAAAACAATTGAACCCAAAGAAGAAGATCTGGGAAGCTGTCCAACCACATTTCTCTACCAACGAAAGCTTCGAAGTTACTTATACTGAAGAAGGTAAAGAACCAAAGAAATTGGTTAACGAAAAGGGTGAATTATGTAAGAACACTTCTATTGTTAAAGCCGATGTTAAATAGATGTATAAATAAAACGCTATACTAGTTAATGCTAAATTATTTTGACATAACCACAATATGGCAATGAACCGCTCCTTTGGAGATGCAGGGGGCGGGGGATCTTACATCCGGCAAATACGTAATTGGGTACACCACATGAACGTAGTGGTGAAAAAAAAAAGAAAAAAAAGAACACACTAAAAATACAAAATAACAAAGCGATAACTACCAAGATCCCCCTAAAAAAGCTATCGACAAACATATACAATGCAAGTGAAAAACAAAGCTAAATTGAAGGACAAGAATGTTGCCGTTACATTGATCCCAGAAGATTCCGAAGATTTGTGGTACTTGTACAACTTACTTAAAAAGGGGGATACCGTGCAATTGGTTACTCATCGAAATGTGAAAAAGGGAAACCAAGCGCAATTGACCAAAGGTAAGAGCAAACTGGAAAAGATTCTGGTCAAATTAAGACTTTTGGTCGAAGATATTGACTATGTTGCATCCGATCAAACCATGAGAGTCAATGGTAAATCATTAGTGCAACAGGAGTATATCCCATTAAACAGTTATCATACAGCCGAAGTTGAATTGAACAAAGAATTGACCATTACCAAAGATAACTGGGACGAATATGACATGAAATTGTTAGATGACTTATGTTCAATTGAGAAAAAAGCAGACATTGGAGCGGTTGTTTTCCAGGAAGGAGTGGCCCATATTTGCTATGTCACCGACTCCATGACGGTTTTGCAAGCTAAGGTTGAAAAATCTATTCCAAGAAAGAACAATGAATATGGAACCAGAGATTTAGACAAGGCAATGAATTCGTTTTTCAACATGATTATTTCCACCATGACCAGACATTTTGATTTCGATAGATTAAAGGTGATCATTTTGGCGTCACCTGGATTTTTGGCGAAAACATTATATGACAGATTGATGCAGGAATGTTTGGATTTGCAAAATTCTGGCAAGGAAAACAAGATTTTTTCAACTATATTAAAGAATAAGAATAAATTCTTGATAACGCATTCTTCGACTGGTTATTTACAGGGTCTAGAAGAAGTCATGGAAGATCCACAAACCAAGAAAAGATTGGCAGACACCAAGTTTTTGGAGGAGTCAGAAGCTTTGCTGCGTTTCCAAAGAGCGTTGAACGATGATGACGGACGGGCTTGGTACGGTTTGCAAGAAGTCACGAAGGCACTAAACATGGATGCCGTGAGGTATCTAATGGTATCAGATGCATTGTTCAGGAGTGATGATATCGAAGAAAGAAGACAGTACATAGACTTGACCGAACAAGCAAAAAGCTTGGGTGCTGATGTCTACATCTTTTCTAGTTTACACGAATCAGGTATTCAATTGAACCAGTTGACTGGTATTGCTGCATTATTGAAATACCCAGTGCCAGACCTTGATGATAGTGATGAAGAAGAATAGATGGATTTTTTTTTTTTTATAATTAATTATTAATAATATTATTTTTATACCAACTGTTTTCCATGTACGTACTTATCGAAATACCACACTCGTCCCTCTCTAGCATGAATCAAGTAATCCTGCACCAACCCAAGAGCTAGACCCAACGCGGTTCCCTTCAGCATCATTTTCCTTGTCTGTATATAACTTAGCTGGTTATATCTGGCATAAACTGTTGACGTTATCAAAGCTGCAGTAGTGGTGTTTAAGAAATCAATTGTGTCGCCTCTGACAGAGTCCAATAAATACTCCAACCCAAAAAAGCCTCCAATTGCACCACCAAATTTCACACTTGTCTTGAATGCTTGTTTCACACCGGAGACAACCATAATATAGTTCTTTTTCTTGTGGTAGAAATACCAACCTCCTACTGTTTTGGGTAACCTATGGGCATTTTCTGTCAAATACCGAAGCGACGAAGATTTTACCCCATCATAGAACCCTGCCAAACCACCGATAATTGCACCCGTGGTGACCAAAGCCTGGAGTCTTTCGTTTGGCATTAAATGAAATCTCTCATTACGCCTAAGGTCAGGTAATTCGTTTTCTAGCTGCTTCGCCGTTATGTCTATACTGTCTGTCATTGGTGGTTGTAGGTAATAGTGTGCTGCAAGATCAAAAGTTTTTTTTTTTTTTCTTTTTCAGCACAGTACATTTCTGTTGGTATATTTTTCTTAGGCTATCTTGGATTTGATTTGGCAGTACTTTCGAAGCTACGAATGATGATCACAAAAAAAAAAGGTATCTTATTGGACTTAAACAATAACTCTATCTAGTCGTACATACTTTGTATGCTTGGCCCTTATATCTATTGATCCAAAATGGATTTGACGAATTCAACATAGTCCACGTTACCATCAGCAGTCACATTAACTCCCTTCAATAATTCGTCAACTTCAGAATCGGTCAACTTTTCACCAATGGAAGTCAATATATATCTCAATTCACCAACTCCAATGTAGCCAGTGCCTTCTTTATCGAAGACTTGGAAACCCTTGATGTAATCTTCTGGTAATCCCAATGGTTTGAAACCGTCTGGTCTATTGATAATTTCTTGATATGTATCGAAATCAAATTCGTTTCCTTTGACAGTTTTTTGTAATTCTGATATTTCAGCCAAGGTTGGGTTTTGACCAACGGATCTTAATAAATCACCCAAGTGTTCAACTGGAATTTTACCAGTACCCTTTTTGTCGAAAAGGGCAAATGCATCTCTGTAAGTTTTCGTATTTTGTGACTGAATAACATGCAAAAGCAAAGTGTTAGTATAACTGACATAAACGAAGTCAAAACTATATTGAATGAACATACCATTTTCTGCTATATGATCTTGGTGTGTAGTACAGTGGTGGTGACCCTGGCAAAACAAAAATTTTATGTTTCAGAAAAGTGAAAACGTAAACAATAAAAAAAAAAAAAAGACACAGACAATCGGCGCACACACACGACTTTCAGGTACGATTACTATCCAGAAAGCACAATCAGTGACTCTAGCACTTACAATCACAAGTCATCCACAGTAAGAAGTTAGCCGACATCAACAGGGTATTTGACGCTAGAATTGATATCAAATTTCTAATCAGTTCAAACGATTTGTCCATGTTGCATTGCACTGATTTGAGGAATGATTCAGAAAGCACACTTAACAGAACCTGCTTTCTTTTTAAGACGATTTTCAGATGATCCTAGATTGGAGAACATACTACAAACTTAAGCATACAAGCGTAGACACACAAACGACAGTCCCATATGTTTGCTTGAATTCCATTGTTGATTCAATATCGGAAATTGATAAGGGAAGACGCGTTCTCTCTCTGTCAGCACTCAGAAAAAAAAAAAAATAGAAACTTTACTGCTGTGAGAAGAATAGACCCAAATTTTTTCGTTGTTCTTTTTACCGTTTTACTACAAGAGAAGGTCATGGTTCCTTTACCACAACCAGACCATCAAAAGTATGATATGACGACCACAATAACAACTGAAGTGAATGGATCGGCTTTGAAGAGACGTAAGGTTTCACAGCCTGTCCCTTTTAGACCAGGGTTTATCAGAAGTGTCAAGGTGTGGAACTTCACCACTTACTCATACACAGAGTTTAAGTTATCGCCTACATTGAACATGATCATTGGTCCTAATGGGACTGGGAAAAGTACATTGGTAGCTTCTATTTGTATTGGTCTTGCGGGAAGCATAAGTTTGATCAAACGTAAGAGTTTAAAGACTATGATTAAAACCGGACACGAGCAAGCGGCGGTGGAAATTACGTTAGAAAACTTTGATGGTGATCCACCAATTGTTATCAAACGACTGTTCACTGCGAAAGATTCAATCTGGACTATAGATGGAACCCAGGCAACAGAAATCAGGGTCAAGAAAATACGTTCAAAATTCAATATTCAGTTGGACAATCTTTGTCATTTTTTACCACAAGAGCGAGTTGCAGAATTCGCCGGATTGTCTCCAGAAAAGCTCTTGATTGCAACAGAGAAAACACTAGGAGATGGACATTTATCGCGTATGCATGAAGAGTTGATCCGCCATGACAACGATAGCCAGGTATATTTCAACAAGATTCAAGAGCTTAAATCAAGATTGTCGAAATTGCAAGAGGAAAAGACTAAATTGGAAGAGGAGGCAAAAAGGTTAGAGGCGTACGAGAAAAAGGCGGAGCAAATTACAAATCACACGCTATTGATTCCGTATGCAAAGTACCAAGACTTGAAGAAACAGAGACGTCATCTTAAAATGGCGAGAGACCGCGCAAAGAATAAACTTCGATCGTTCCAGGCAAATTTCAAACCTCTAGACAAAGCAATTCAAGAATCAAAGGCAATGTCAGAGCAGGAAAGAGAGAAATACGAGGAGCTCAAGAAAGTAGTGAGAGGATTTGATTTGCGTGTGGAGGAGCACCAGAAAACACAAAAAGAGTGTTCGGATGAAATTGTCGAGCTTATTGCAAATGTAAAATCATACAAGAGTAAAGCTGAGCAGAAAAAGAAAGAGCTTGAGGAGGTGAATATTGAGATTCAGAAAATGATTGAGGAACAACAGAGTTTACCACCAGTTGATGAAGGGAAGCTCAACGAGTTGGCGGAACAAGTCATTAGCAGAAGACGCGAAATACGAGAAATTGAAGAAAAAATAGAAGAGGAAACCGCCATTAGAAACGATTGCCAAAATGAATTGAGAAGCTTGACTGACAGGAAGAAGAGACTAGAACACAGTCTTGAAAGTGAAGACAAGTTAGATGTGTTAATTACCGATGCACGGCGGTCGAGAACGTACAGACTTCGTGATGAATCATTCAGTGCCCACAAGCTGTTGAGAAGCAAACCCGAATATGGAGGCAGATATTTTGAAGCTCCTGTTGTGTCGTGTAATGTGACAGACGTACGCTACGCGCCCGCAATTGAGAAGATAATTGATAATAATTCCTTGTTTGCCTTCACCGTGACGTCAAATGCAAATCTTGATATATTTAGCAGGTTCTCAGAGAGCTCAAACACCAACACACCAGTGAGATTGGTGCATTCAATGATCGAACCAGATGCAAAATTCAGCAGGGAGCAGTTACAGTCCTTGGGTTTTGATGGGTTTCTCTCAGATTTCATTACTGGTCCAAAGGAAGTTCTATCAATGCTTTACAATACATCCAAGATACATATGATCCCAGTAAGTCTACGCCCGTTGTCGAATAATCAAGTCAAGAAATTAACGAGCGGGTCACCGGCAGGTAAAGTTCCGTTTATGAAGTTTGTTTCGGGGGATACAATATACAACATCCAAAGATCAAAGTATGGCTCGCAACAATCTTATTATGTCACAGAGAAAGTTCCAAAAGCACAATTTTTAGGTATCCGAGGCATGTCTCAGGAAAGTAAGGACACCATTAGGAAAGAAATCGAACACATTTCTGAAAAAATCACCGAAAAGGTTCCCATCTATGACGAACAGAAAAAGAGAATTGACCATTTCAATCAAATTGGTAGCAGAATCAAACAACAGATAAACGATGTTAAACGTCAACAGAATGAAATAAACGGAGCTGCAAAACGGGCAAGCCAATTATCCACGAAAATTGGACTCAAGCGGGAAAAAGCACAGAAACTAGAAAGAGACGCCAATAGAGATTACACACAGAAAGTTCACGCATACGAACAAAAGATCCAACAGAAGCACATTGCCTATGCCGATGCTTCACTTTCCATATCCAAGCTTTTGATAGAAATGGCCAGCAAAGATAATGACGCGCGGGTTCAAAAGATGAAGATAATCAACTTGGAGAATAGAAAGAGTTCAGCTAAATCATTATTGCATGATCTGGAAAGATTGCAAGAGAAATTAAAGGCAGATTTTATCCGTTACAAGCAGGAATATGACGAGATCAAACAAAGTGATGCCTATATTGAAATTGAACGTCAAAACGAAGCTTATACAGACGAGGAACGTAACCGCTTAGCAGATCTCGCCAAGGAATATGTGGACAATGACACCTTCACCGAGGCCACGATAGCTCTGAAAATTGAGTTATTGAAAGACGAGCTATCGCTCTTGACGACAGCCGATAGGGGTTCCATCGAAGCATTGAAAAGGAAATTACAGGACATTAAGGATGCTGAAATGTTCTTGCCAGAGCTTGAAAGAAAGAAAGAACAATTGGACAAACAAATTGGCGAACTCCAAGAAAAATACGAAGGTGAGCTAACCGAGTTAGTTGACAAGATATCGTTCGCGTTCAATAGAAGGTTCACCAAAGTTGCCAGTGATGGCAGAGTACAACTTGCAAAACTGGATAGGTTCAAAGACTGGAAATTACAGATCCTAGTTAAATTTAGACAAGAGTCTGAGTTGAAAGTATTGGATCATCAATCACAATCTGGTGGTGAACGAGCTGTGTCCACCATCTTTTATATCATGTCATTACAAGGGTTGACAGCTGCGCCGTTTAGAATCGTCGACGAAATCAACCAAGGTATGGATCCGAAGAATGAGAAAATGGCCCATCGTTATTTGGTTCACACTGCTTGTCAGAACAACATGTCGCAATATTTCTTAGTTACACCAAAATTATTGACTGGCTTGTACTACCATCCTGATATGGTTGTTCATTGTATTTTTACTGGACCATATATGCAAGAGAAGAAAGACGAAAATGGAGTTGTGAACCAACTGATGTTAGATTTTGCAATTTAGGTATGTATTATTAATAGAATTATATTACTTTAATGGACAAATTAGACCGCTACCAATTGCAGATCCTACATGGTTTGTGAAGTTCCAAGTTTTTTTTTTTTATTTTTTTTTTTTTCAATACTCAAGAGTCAAACGAAACGTTCCTCCAGATTTCGTTTCTTGACATGAAACAGATACTGCCATTGATTAGAAAGTATTCAAAGGCTGCGTCACTTTTAAAGAGCAGTTTAGCGGAACTTTCAAGCCAGACAAATTCTGATTCGAGCACAACGCGTTTAACTTCTCCTTCTTCACCAGTTCGAACAAGATTTGCACCATCTCCCACTGGATTTCTACATCTTGGATCATTAAGAACAGCATTATACAACTACTTATTAGCCAAGAGCACAGGCGGATCGTTTATATTACGACTTGAAGACACCGACAGAACGAGATTGGTTTCAGGGGCAGAGCAGAATATTTATGATACTTTAAAGTGGTGTAATTTGAAAATCGACGAAGGACCGCAGGAAGGGGGAGCGTATGGTCCATATAGACAATCCGACAGGAAAGAGATTTATAAGAAATACGCAGATGAATTGCTTGCAAAAGGACTAGCGTATAAGTGTTACTGTTCAAAAGAACGACTATTGGAATTGCGTGAATCAGCACAGAAATTGAAACCACCAACCAATGTAACCTATGATAGAAAATGTATTGACGAAAAGGACCATCAAGGTGAAAATTCACCATATGTGATCAGATTCAAGTCACTGGAAAAGTACCCACCATTCAACGATCTTTTACACGGACAAATAAATCTTCAACCACAGTATAATGAAAAAGATCGAAGATACGATGATTTCGTGATTGTGAAAAATGACGGTATGCCAACTTACCATTTTGCCAATGTTGTTGATGATCACTTGATGAGAATTACACATGTTGTGCGAGGCGAGGAATGGCTCCCTTCGACACCAAAACATATAGCCATGTATACTGCCTTTGGGTGGGAACTGCCACAATACATCCATATTCCATTGCTTACTTCATTGAAAGATAAGAAATTATCCAAGAGAAGTGGTGATTTAAACATTTTGAAATTGAAAGATCATGGGATATTGCCAGAAGCGTTGATTAATTTCGTGGCATTGTTCGGTTGGGCTCCGGTTAGAGAAAATGGAGAGAAGTTTAATGAGTATATGACTTTACCCGATATTATCACTCACTTTTCGGTGGATCACTTAACCAAAGGAAACGCCAAAGTTAATGATCTGAAATTATATTATTTCAACAAGCTTCATTTGACTAAGAAACTCGAGAATCCAGAAGAATTGCAAGAAATCGCTGAAGCTTACTATCCACGTTTCAAAGAATTTAGCAACCAATCCAAGGAATACTTATATAAATTATTGAAATACATTGGCCCCAATATCACTTCAATCGATGATATCGAAACGAATCACATGTACCTTTTCCAAGATGTTGACTATTCCCAAGTTAAAATTCCCAACGATCAAACCAAATACGTTATAGAATATGCATTGGCAAATGGATTTGAAGATATCGTGGATAAATTATCGAAGGAAGGAATTCCAAAGAAAAACATATTCATGAGTTTACGATTTGCCTTGAGTGGTTGTAAATCAGGATTGTCCATACCTCATTTTATTGACTTGATGGGCGAACAAGAATTTAAACGGAGATTGACGATGGCGTTAGAAGCATTGTAAATAGAAAACTTAAAAATAGATATGTAAATAGACTGGTTGGCGTAAGGAAAGAAAAGTGTAGAACTCAGTAGAAAACAGAATCTAATAATGCCGCAAAAAGAGTCAAGGGGTGGGCAGGATATTTTTCTCCGCGAACAAAACACACATATATATATTAAGAGCAAATTAAAATCTTTGGAAGATTTATTTGCCCTCCTTACTTTTTCAACCAAACTCCACGTTTCGAATTCCAAATGTCCAACAAGAAAGATCAAGAGTTATCCAAGCTAGAATCTAACGATTCTATCAAAGAGACAGACAAGTATATCGAGAGCTTTGACAAGTTGTTTACCAATTTGGGAAGCTTGACTTCATCAATCTATGACATATCCAAGCACGTTGGAGATGACTTGACGGACACAGCCAAAAATTTCTCACGCTCGTGGTTCCCCACAAGCAACAGAGCTCACGAGGATGAAGAAGAAACATTCTTCGACTATCCACCATTCTACGAGTCGAGAACCAGTTTTGGCGACGATGCAAAATCCCACCCAATTTTCGGAGAGTTATGGAATGTTATCCCATTGCAACAGTTCAGCAACCTTACTGGCAGTTTCAAGACAGGCAGCACTCCATTTGGTTATTATTCGTACAAGGGCCCTTCAATTCGTTATTACAATGAGTGTTTGAACAAAAATGGGAAATCTGTATGGGACGACCAAGGTTATTGGAGATGTCTTTTCCCCAATAGCGAGGTGCCTGTCGAATTGTTGAATTTTAAGAACAAGTATTTGAAAAATGATATCTTGACCAAGGAAGATTTCTTCAATGCCATGAAAGAAAATACTGCCACGCAGTCAAACAGTCCAGGTCAAATTGATTTGAAAGGACATGGAGTGTTTTTTGATTCATATGATGGGTATTTAAAGTGGAAAAATGAGCAATATCAGGACCTAGTGGAACAGAAAAAGAAGAACATAGAACAAAGAAACCAACAATTGCAGAAATTGTCTGAAACTAAAGGAAATGATTTTACTCAAAAAGTTGTTAGCACGTCAGTGAAATCAAACACATACACAGATTTGGACACTAACGAAGTTAAATTTTCGAAGGTTACCACAGAATGTGACGCAGAAGGCAATTGCATTGTAACCAGAATAACCAAACTGAGACCAGTCGATTCTTGGAGATGGACCAAAGAGGAGGAGACAACGGAAAATGTTAAAAGGGATAATTTATAGTATATAGTGAAGTCTGAGTAGGAACTTGTTTATAGTAAAATTAATTGTTTGAGTAAATAGTTAAATAAATCATAGTGCACACAAAGTGGACCAAGACAAAACCAGTCAATAAAAAAAAAAAAAACATGAATTTCGAATTACACTTAGCCTTCACCACTTCACTCCGGTACTACAAACCACGACCAACCACTTCCCCCATCCTAAGGCCCATCTCAAGTCTCATCAACAACAATTAGCACCACTTAACATAGTTAGTTTGTTTGTTCAATTCTACCAACATCACCGCCAAGAGAAGCGAGCATCTGTTGAAGTTTCCCTTTTTTTTATTTGTTCCTTGCCACTATCTCTATTTATTTGTCGTTATTCAATACCACCCCTCCCATACATCAATAATCCACAGCTAATACAACCATCCATACCATGAACCCATTAAACAAAATCATATTTTTATCGGCATTTTTAGCTTCAGGTTTCTTGTTAATATTATTATCATGCGCATTATACAACAACTACCATACGTTGTGGGTGATATTGATTTTCCTTCTAGCCCCCTTGCCCAATTTAATAGCCAACTCCATCGAGCTGGCCAGGGATTACAATTTTTTAACGTTTAACGATTATGGCAATGCCAATGATTCCACCCAATCTCCAATACAAGAATTTGGAAAGTATTTAACAGGGTTTTTGATTGTCAGTGGTATTGCGTTGCCATTGACATTCTATCATTGTGGATTGATTGAGATCGGGGCCACTGTCATGAGTATAGTTGGTGGTCTTATTGTATACAGTGATATCATCATATTCATCTGGTTTTTCAATAGCGAGGAAGAAGAGCACGACGAGTTTAATTTTTAATCCTCCAATAGACTTCTAAGACCATATGTTTTCCTTCCACCTTCTCCGTCTAATAATAATCTTTAGCGAAAGGCTACATAATTCAGATGAAGATATATATAATTTTTTTTTTAAAAAATACACAAACCATCTATCAGATTACAAAAATAATATAATATAAACGTAGGAAACACACATGCTATGTTGCCTGTCAATTTCTAATCTTAGTTGAGCACCACTAATAGCAAGATCAAGATAACTGTCAAGGTACAAATCGTCACTAGACTTCCATTTTCACGCATGAGATTTCTAAAGTTTCTTATCCTTCGATTCGCAATCCCCAATCTGCTCAACGATTGATCCACACCTTGTTCTAAATCGTTCAAGATTATTAATTGGTCATCCAATTCTTGGTTGATATCTTGACCCATCATATATTGACGCGATATCAGATGGTGTAATGTGTCCAAATCTTGATCTTGTCTCATCATTGTCTGCTGATGTTGAGCAAACATTTGATGGTTGGATACCTCTTCTGGTAAAACTGATGACTCGTCATCCTCAGGATCATCTTTGTAAGGCTTGAATGTATGTCGAGTCCCCATTAGCTCACTGGCATCATTGTCGTCAGGCGTGTCTTTGAACCGTACTGATTTATGAACGTTACTCATGATATCACCATTGGTGGGCGATCGGCTATAGGTATAACGATATTCTGAGATATCTAAATTTGGTTCGTTCGAAAGTTCCTGGTAGATGTTATTATATTGTTTGACCAAATCTTCAAGCTCTGAAGTTAGGTTTTCCTTTTCTGCAAAGTCAGATTCGCTACCTATACCTTTCTCCACAGATTTGAAATATTGGCTGGTTTTCAGGATCAAGCTTATCAAGTCAAAGGTGTCATTGTTTGAGGGAGTCAAATCTAACTCGTAAATGTTCTTCCTCTCTTCTTGTAAATTTGCTAACTCTTCCAAGTTGAATCTGATTCTTGATATTGTTAGCCTAGTGTCTTTTGATATCATCAGTGGAATAGGAATGCAAGTATTGTTGGGGAATATGTCTGACAATCGTATTATGATATACTTTTCTGTGTAGATAGATAAAGGCAAGAAAAAAAAACGACTCTGTTATATGCGAGGAAAGTTTTTGTAATTTTAACCAAATGGCACAACAGACACGCACAGGTTTCTTACCGTTCTAATTGCCACGACTCGGCGACAATTTTTTTGACAGATCAAACTATTTCGTTACATTTAGAACAGCGTGTATCACATCACGAGTATAGGACCATTCTTGAACAGTCCAAAATGTTTTCCAAGCTCAAGAACTTTTCCGAAGACGTGTTCAACGAGTTGAACAACTTGTCAGATCAATCACAGAATCCACAACAATCATCGAAGAAATTGGAAGCCTACAACCAACTTCAACAAAGTGCCAAAGTATTGGCTACTGAAACTCCCGATGCGTCGCAATTAACTCAACCAAAGGATGAAGAAATAACAGACTCTCCTTCTGCAGACCCCCAATCAAAATCAGTGACAGCAATACCAACTATAGCAGCTGTAGCAGCATCGACTTCTAATGAAACAACCCCAGCCCCAGCGGGATCAACACCAACACCAACACCAACAGCCGCAGATTCGGCAGGTGATTCTACTGGTGGCAATGACAATAACAATCCTTCAAGTTCTGTTTCTGAAGGTGATAATCTTCCGCCACCTATAAAATCCAAATTAAAGAAGTTTGCCAAATACGAAGAGAAGTATCCTGTTTTATTGGACGCATACAAAATAGAAAAGAAGAAAAACGAGGTAATCAAAATATTCGAAAAGCTTTTACAAGAGAATACACCTATCAGTTCAATTTCTGAAGGGAAGTTATTAGTGGAGTATTTGGATGGTTTGAATGAGAAGACCAAATTGTTGAATAGTGAAATCAGGAAATTGACGAAAGACAACAACAACATGAATTTCAAGATAGTTAAACTAGAAGAGAGCAATAAAGATATGACGGACGATTTAAAAGGGTTGCAGAAAGTCAAGAGTGAAAATGAGATCTTACAGAAGAAAGTTGATAGCATGAGTGGAGAGTTAGAAAAGATCAACAATGGAAACGATAAATTGAATACAGAACTTGAAGAAAAGACCGGCGAACTAGATAGTTTGCGCAACGAACTTAAAGATCAAGTG
This sequence comes from Candida frijolesensis, assembly GCA_030557105.1. Classification (NCBI taxonomy): domain Eukaryota; kingdom Fungi; phylum Ascomycota; class Pichiomycetes; order Serinales; family Debaryomycetaceae; genus Candida; species Candida frijolesensis. The sequence continues at coordinate 9,829 of JAKTVH010000380.1, read as the reverse complement.
TCCGAGATTGAAAAATTAAAGACTCAAATAGCAGACAAGGAGAAAGAACTTAGTGGTGTAGACAAAAAATCTGAACAATCTCAAAAGGAAGGAGTTTCCCAAAATGCCTCTTCTGTTGTCACAGAGTTGGATGCGAAGAACGAAAACCAACCAGGTACTGGTAAGAAAGATGACACAAATAAGGCAACTGAAGACAAAGATATCTCCGTTGATACAGATTCTACAGTTTCCGAATTGAAGTCTCAACTATCTGAAAAGGAGTCAGAAGTTGAGGAATTAAACGGGAAAATAAAAACCTTGAAGGAGGAGTTAGAAGATAAAAAAGAGGAAATTGAGGATTTGAGAGATCTGGTTAAAGAAATCGGTAATGAATTGGTCACTTATAAGACAGAGGTCAAAGAAATGAAAGAAAAAGAAAATAAAGCAACAGACAATTCAACAATAGAGGTTTCGTCTACTTCCAGCAGTTCCACCGAAGAATTAGAATCGTTAACTTTGCAAGTTAAGAGTTGGGAGACCAGATATAACGCAAAAACCAAAGAGAGCAAGGAGCTACAGAATAAATTGCAAGAAACTACTCGAAAATTAGAAGAAAACGATATTGCAAGCAAGAAATCCGAAGACCAACTTCACAAGCAAATTCAGGGCTTGAACAAGCAATTGAAGACCACCGAGGAAAAACTCGAGTCTAAAACAAAGGAGTTAGACAACTTACTTGACGAGAAGACAAAGTTGGACAAGAGAATTACCGAGTTGTCCAAATTTAAAACCAACGATTCTGCATTGAAGTTGGAAATTGCATCTTTGAAAACTTCCATAAATCATAAAGACACTAATATAAGTGACCTAAAATCTAGAATTGAAGACTTACAAACTTCAAGCAAAACATTGAATTCCAAAATCGATCAATTATCCAAGAGCAATAATGATTTGCAAAGCAACTCCATGTCATTATTAAAAGATAAAAATGAATTGTTGACGAAACAGGAAGTTCTAATGGACAATTCCAAATCGTTGAATGTACAAGTGACGAAATTACAACAGGACAAGCAAACAGTGGTGAACGAATTAGAGAAGACAAAGAACAGGTTGGATACAGTGCTTGCAGATAAATCCAATTCTGCCAATGATATATTATCTTACAAGAAGCAGCATGAAGAAATAATCATGAAATCGAAGGAGTACAGTTTGCGCATTGAGAGTTTGGAAGATGATTTGACTGAGGCAAGAAATTTATTACACGAAAGAACGAGGGAAACTTCAAATATGAGAAGATTGTTGATTGATGCAGAGGAGATGTTGAAAAAACAAAAGCAAGAATCCAAACTTGAGATTAGTAATATTTTGGAAGAGAAGAATGAATTAGAAAGGTCCAACATATCTATTGTTAAGAGAAAGCAACGTGAATTCGATGAGTTAAAGGAACTGCTCAATGAGTATAAAGTGAAGATTGAACATTTGGAGGGCAAATTGTCAGTTGTACAAGTTGAACAAAACAGGGCAGATGACGCTGAAGTGGACAACCAAAATCAAATGGCGAGGGAAATGACATCTACAATTGAAACCTTAAGAACGGCATTGAACAACTCTACTACAAAAGTAAAAGAGCTTGAAAATTACAATAGCAATTTAAAGAAATTAAACGAAGACAATACGCTAAGATTTGAACGATTATCCAAGAACTTCAAGATGTTGAACCAACAATACATGCATTTAAAGGATAGAAAAAGTTCAGTTTCTGTATCACCTCAAGACAAGAAAACTGAAGCAACAGATTTACTGGACAAGAAAGATGGGGACGAGCAAGCAATGAATATTGCTTATTTGAAGAATGTGTTATTGGGGTTCTTCCAACATAAAGAACAGCGTGAACAATTATTACCGGTATTGAAAACAATCTTCCAATTCAGTCCTGACGATGAACAGAAATTTTTGATGGCATTGAAATAGAAACGACGCAAGGATATATAGATTTAACGAAATAGTAGCGATCAATCAAAAACCATTTTTTTTTTTTTTTTTTTTTCCATACAAGATCAACAGTATTCCATCTCTTCACATCACATCAGCACCACCCAGCATGCAGAACTCGTTCGATCAAAAGAAACTAAGCATATTACAGGAAATTTCATCCAATGGACCCAACAATCTCGATGCATCTCCAAAGGGAACCATCGATGAATTCTGCATCCCCATCATCAACCTCATCAATTCCCACAAGGACATGGTCACCACCTCTTCATGTTCGGGAAGAGTATCTGTGTTTCTAGAAGGCGTCAAATCATGCGAGTCCACATCGATTGTATCCAAAGGGAACCATGGCCATTGGTTATTTGTCACCCACGATCCCCAGCATTTGGATAATTGGTATGACAAAATTTCGTTCAAATACGACACGTCAAATTTCCCAATTGATGCTAGTTCTAGAAGTATATTGTACAAATTCGAAGCCGTTATCTTGCATGTGAAATGCCGTGATGAGGCCATGGCACAACGATTGTATATTTTGGCTATGAATAATGGGTTCAGAGAATCAGGGATTGGGAATAATTTCAATGTGGCCATTCGTATAAGCATCAAGTTGGATATACCTATTGGATTTCAAGATGTCGATGGTGAAGAGTTGAACTGTTTTGTTAATAAGGAGTATTTGAAATATGTAACGCTGATTTCTCATGATAGGTTTAGAGAGAATTTTAAGAAGCTCAATCAGTTGCACGAAGCTATTGAAAGAATGATGAAAGAAGAAGAAAAAGAGAGCTCGGGTGGTAGTTCGTCTACAAAGAACATGAAGAAAGGATATACAGAAACGAAGGAGGAAAGAAGAGAACGTATGATCAAAGAAGGATTGGAAAGACAGCAACAGATGAAGATACTCAAAGAAGCCAAACAGTTAGCACAACAAGAGCTAGAAAAACAATTAGAACTGCAGTAGGATAGAAATATATAGACATTTATGCATGGAATACAAATCATATTTATGAATCACCCCATAGAACGGCATAGTCTCCAAATGATTCATTTTTAATTTGTTTGGTGATGGTTCGCTTTGTAACACCTCCCTCGCCAGTTCCAGGCCACTTATAAAAAATTTTTCGCTTTCTTTAATCGGATCCTTCTTCCGCTCAAATACATCCTTTTTCTACACACACACAAACAACTAACCATGTCCGTTGAAAAGAAGTTAGACGACTTGTCAATCACCGAAAACCCAGCCCAATCAATTGCCAAGGAGACCGCTCCTGCAACCACCGAAGCTAGCACTGCGACTGCTGAAGGTGAAGAAGCCATTTTGGGTGAAGATGGCCAACCATTGTCCAAGAAAGCCTTGAAGAAATTAGCCAAAGAAAGAGAAAAGGCTGCCAAGAAGGCCGAAAGAGAAGCACAATTGGCCAAAGAAAAAGCTGCTAGAGAAGCTGAAGCTGCCAATGATCCAGCCAAGGAAAACTACGGTAGATTACCACTCATAAACTCATCTTCTAGAAACCCGGAAGAAAAACGTATCCAAATCAAACACTTGTCCACTGCCAACGACGGTGATTCTGTCATCTTCAGAGCCAGAGTTCACAAGACCAGACAACAAGGTGCCACTATGGTTTTCTTGACTTTGAGACAACAAACCGATTTGATCCAAGCTTTGTTAAAAACCAACAAAGATGCCGATGCCAACGCTGTTTCCAAACAAATGGTTAAATGGACCGGTTCTATCAACTTGGAATCCATTGTTTTGGTTGAAGGTAAGGTTGCCAAAGTTGACGAAATTATCAAGTCTGCAACTGTTCAAGACGTTGAAATTCACATTACTAAAATCTACACCATCCAAGAGACCCCAGAACAATTGCCATTATTGATCGAAGACGCTTCTAGAACTGAAGAAGAAGCCGAAGAATTGGGTTTGCCAGGTGTCAACTTAGATACTAGATTAGATGCCAGAGTCATTGACTTAAGAACCCCAACCAACCAAGCCATTTTCAAGATCCAATCCGGTGTCTGTCAATTATTCAGAGAATTCTTGATCAAAAAGAATTTCACTGAAATCCACACTCCGAAAATCATTGGTGCTGCTTCCGAAGGTGGTTCTAATGTTTTCCAAATCAACTATTTCAAAGGTTCTGCATTCTTAGCCCAATCCCCACAATTGTACAAACAACAATTGATTGCTGCTGATTTTGAAAAAGTCTTTGAAATTGCCCCAGTTTTCAGAGCCGAGAACTCCAACACCCATCGCCACATGACCGAGTTCACTGGTTTAGATTTGGAAATGGCCTTTGAACAACATTACGACGAAGTCTTGGAAGTTTTAGAAGAATTGTTTGTTTTCATTTTCACTGAATTAAAAGCTAGATACAGTAAGGAAATTGCCGCTGTCAGAAGACAATTCCCGGTGGAAGAATTCAAGATTCCAAAAGACGGCAAGATGGTGAAGTTGCATTTCAAAGAAGGTATTGCCATGTTGAGAGCCGCTGGCAAAGAAGTCGATGACTTTGAAGATTTATCCACTGAAAACGAAAAATTATTGGGTAGATTGGTTCGTGAAAAATACGACACCGATTTCTATATTTTGGACAAATTCCCACTTGCAGTTCGTCCATTCTACACCATGCCAGATTCCGAAGACCCAAGATACTCCAACTCTTATGATTTCTTCATGAGAGGAGAAGAGATCTTGTCTGGTGCCCAACGTATCCATGACCCAGCCTTGTTGAGGGAAAGAATGAAGGCTCACGAAGTTGATCCAAATGTTCCTGGATTGAATGATTATGTCGACGCCTTCACCTACGGTTGTCCTCCACATGCTGGTGGTGGTATTGGTTTGGAAAGAGTTGTTATGTTCTTCTTGGACTTGAAAAACATTCGTCGTGCTTCGTTGTTCCCAAGAGATCCTAAACGTTTGACTCCATAGACGAAATAAACCCAATGTATACAAGTATATAATCGTAATAGTTAGTGTGTCTATTTATGTATATTTCATGAATCAGCATTGTCATGCTTATCTCTAGGAAAGATTAATCGACTCGTTCCGGTGTGATACATCATCAAAGACGTACGCGAACAAAAATTAGAAATTACCTACGTACTGGTACCGAGTGGTCGACCCGGGAAAACGAAATCCCAATCTCACTTTTTTTTTTTTTTTCACCTTTTTCATTTCCGTCAACCACCACAACAACCACAACCTCAACTGATAACAATAATACCAAAGACACATCTCATACACATACACACATATATATACCATGGAAGCAGCCCTTGTACCAAATCCGCGAGACACAAATGCAACTATTTTGTTAATGGGGTTACGAAGAAGTGGGAAATCCTCCATTTGTAAAGTGGTTTTCCACAACATGCAACCTTATGATACATTATATTTAGAGAGTACTTCCAAGCCCACCACGGAGCAATTTTCTTCTTTGATTGATTTATCCGTCATGGAATTACCGGGTCAATTAAACTATTTTGAGCCCAACTACGATTCCGAACGGTTGTTCTCATCCGTTGGTGCCTTGGTGTATGTCATTGACTCGCAGGACGAATACTTGAATGCCATCACCAATTTGCTGATGATTATAGATTATGCATATAAGGTCAACCCAAACATAAATATCGAAGTGTTGATACACAAGATAGATGGATTAAGTGAAGATTATCGTATCGATGCCCAGAGGGATATCATGCAGAGAACCGGAGACGAGTTGTTGGATTTGGGAGTGGAAGGCGTGGAGTTGAGTTTTTATTTGACTTCCATCTTCAACCATTCCATATATGAAGCGTTTTCTAGAATTGTCCAAAAATTAATCCCAGAATTGCCATCGTTGGAAAATATGCTTGATAATTTGGTTGAGCATTCGTCGATAGATAAGGTGTTTTTGTTCGACGTCAATTCGAAGATATATGTTGCTACTGATTCATCCCCAGTCGATATACAGACCTATGAAGTGTGTGCTGAGTTTATTGACATCACTATTGATTTGGATGATTTGTACGTTGAACATGAAAAGAACAAGAACGAACATGGAGGAATAAATAACAGTCAGGATGAGTTGAAGTCAATCAGTCATTTGTCAAATGGGTCGGTGCTATATTTGAAGCAGATGATTAGAGGATTGGCCTTGGTCGCATTAATACGGAGTGACGAAAGAAAAGGGATAAGTGGTGAAGAAGAAGAGGAAGGAATTAATACCAATAATGGTACCGTCGAAACTATTGAAGAAGCCAACAGTCAAGCCTCTGATCAAGAGAAGTCGTTGACTATCATTGACTACAACGTCAGCTTGTTCAAGAAATCTTTAATGAAAATTTGGAAGAACTCTAAATTGGTTCACTCGAATCAAGAATCCTCCTCCCAACATGTACACTCAACTCAAGAGTAGAAGCACGTAACTGGCTAACTATGTATGATATCAATATTAATATGTAATCTAATAGACAAGCAAAACTCCAATTATAAAGAAAAAGGACAACAAACATAATTTACTTTTATAAATATTTGAATCTAATTGATATCCAATAGTCCAGTGATAAACTTGACAAATAGACACGACCTTTTCTACTAAAAGAAGAAACAGAATCAGTAACACGAGGCTCTCATGATTATAAAATAGACCCAATATTCTTCCACGTCTATAAGATATATGAAATGGAATGGATAGTTAATCAACTAATCATATATGAGTGCGTCACTTGTTACTGATTCTGCGGGGGGTAAATAAGTCAATGACCTATCTAAGTAAACGATACTATTTCTAAGATAGTAGTAAAACAACCCATGAGCAAGCATGGCCAAAATACCACGGCAAGATACATGAACAAAGTTCACGACAATAAACACCATGACCAACAAGGGTCACGCTAAAACTTCCGTAGTGGTGTGCACTATTGGCATATGGAATGCCTCGAACACATAATAAAATCCTCTTCATACACCAAAAACCACTTCAAAGAAGTCATCATTGAATATGTAATAAATCAAAAATTAAAAGACCCACACTTTCTAACCATCATCTCCTTTCAAGAAATCCCAAAAAACTCCACTCATCTCTCACCAGAAGGATCAAAACAAAGCTTCGTCCAGGAACCTCCCTATAAGAAGAATCAGGCCATTAGTGAAAGTTGGCATTACTAGATAAAGCAGTCCCCATGACGCAATGTGCAATGTCGAAGGTGGATGCTATGATATCATAATAACGATTACAAGACTTCTTGATCTCCTGTAATTTCTCTAGGTAAGTATGAAGAAGAAAAAGAAGAAAGGGGAAAAAAAAATTTGAAAAAAAATTGCCTTCCCTGAGGCTCTATTTATACTTCTCGAGAGAAAAAGAAAAATTATTGGTATGTCGTGTGAGAGGTGCCAATTGTGCACAGTTACACGTACCTTAGAATTGCAAAAAAAAAAAAAAAATATCAATATACTGTATTCATAAATTGTTCAAAACAGATAAGAATATTCAATCAAATAAGATTTAGATTTCCCAGGGTTTCTAACGTACAACTTGGTGGATTTATTACAGAGTAACCAATTCTGTGCTATCACACAGCCGATTCCACTGCATTTACCAAGGTTCAAATTCATACTACCGGTGGTAACAAACCCCACACATGCAAAATCATCCCCTTCGTGTTTGGAATATATTCTGGCATTGTCTTCAATGGTTCCATCATTGACTATTTTTATGTTGATTGGAACTATTGGTAGCTTTGTGAACACCACTTTTGCGAATGAGTCAATTTGATGTTTGTCGTGGTAGAACAACTTATGAAACTCATCTTTCTTGTTGTATAGTTCAACTACAGGATCATTCTTGTCGACGACTTCTTTATCTAAAGTTTTTACCGATTGGATCACATCATGCAATGATTTAATTTCTCTTTCAGAACCATTGTAATTTGCAAAATTAGAATTCCTATCTTGTGACGTTTGAAGATCCAAGTTGGCAAACTTCAAGACATATTTCAAATTTCTCAAAGTATGCCAATCACATTTATTTCCCGAAAATAACCTTGATAATTTCCGCTCTGCCTGGTCCACGGATACTTGACTCTTTGGTAATTTTTCCGCTTTAAGCTTATTTGCTTCACCAACTAATTCATTGATTGTCCACCCATCAAACAACCAAGGAAAGTCTTCCGGAAAACTCTGTTTGTGGTTTTCAAAATTGAGCTGAATCAATTGTTTGGAACCTCCTGGTTTCACATCGGTGACTTTGGTAAGCTGGATCCAAAATGGAACTATCCAAAACCATGGAAGAAGAACTACCCATTTCTGTGTGTCAATTTTTGATAGTACTACGGGAATTTGACTATGGGAAATTTCATGTGGTTGTTTTAATGGATTGGCAAAGAATTTTCCCAATTGTTTTATCAGTAATTGGTTTTCATATGACTTGGTTCTGCCTTCAATTGTTAACAAATTATTAACGACTTCTTTATCTATTTGATTGCTAGCCGAATTCAAAGCAATAATAGTATCATACGGATCTTCAGTCGACTTAACAGGAAACTTTGCTGGACGTTGCCAAATTCGTGGATCTTGCAAGTTGAATGTGAATGTCGTACCAATGGAAACTAGATCAGAGTCTTTAATTGCAGTTAAATTTGCCCAAATCTTCTGTGTTTCTGGATTTAAATCTTTAAAGTGGAAAATCTTACTTAAAGATTTCATACTCAAAGGACCAGATACTTCAATGGATCCCAAAGAGTATCGCGTATCATAAATATTTGCTCCTGAAATGCCACCAATCCTATTTTTCAAGTTCTGGAACAATTTGACATAAACTGAGGGGTAAACTCTCACCAAGATTGTACCCAACAATTTGTTCATATAAATAAAGCCAGGACATACCTGTTTACCATCATAATAAATCCATGCATTATAAGATCTTTCACCAGTTAAAACCTTCTGCAGAACTTTCTTCTTTCCCACCAATTCCCTTGCTATTTCGTCAAATTTATCATCATCAGTTGGTAAATTAATTGTTAAAGTTGGGAAATAGCTAGTATCGAAACAAGCGCATTTTGATCGATTCCATCTGTTCATCAACTTGAAGCATTTCTGATTCGGACTATACGGAATCTGGTACCCAAATTTCTTCACCATATGAAACCTCTTAACATGCCAAATATGTGTAGGGATCCACACAAACTCCCTTTGTCGTCTCGAATATTTGATATTCCCCATAGGTCGAGGCGCTAATTCATTAACTCCTGTAAGATCTTTGGCACCAACGATGTTATTCAATTTTGTATATCCTTCAGTCCTTTCACCCGATTCCAATTTCTTAAACTCGGTGCGCAATTCCTTAAATTGTCCACGAATAGATTTGTTAGTAGAAGTTGCATCCAATGGGTCATATTTCAATGTCTTCATCTTAGCAGCCACTTTCAATAATCGATTCCTTAGCATCAATCTATACAATCGTCTACCGTGAGGCATTTTCTTCACTGGTAAATTCTCGCTCATTTCTCTCTTAGCCCTGGTTCTTAATCTTTTAGGAATCCTTTTCACATTATGTGATGCTGCTCTTCGACGTAAAATACGTGGTAATGCTTGGAAAACTCTCGTGGCCGAAGCATTTTTGGAATTCAATTGCGATTGTTCGAATGATTTAATCTCATAGTCTCGTGAATCGAGAAACTCATGGACATTGAGAACTTGCTTTTGACTGTCATATGTGGGTTCCAAATTTTGGCTCTTGATGTTTCGGCTGTTGTATAATCTAGTCTTCTTCTTATTGAATTGTGCCTTGTTGTTGTTGCCAGACATGATTGATGATGCGATGAAGAATCACGTCAAATGTGGTTCTGTTTTTATTTTTTTTTTTTTTTTTTGCAG
>JAKTVH010000379.1:0-56285 GCA_030557105.1 Candida frijolesensis | reverse complement strand
TGGGAAGGTCGGTTAATGTCGTATTGTTACAGTGCATACGACATTATTCCCTGTTCTAGTAATATTTGGTAAAGTTTATTTATTTTTTTCAAGGCGGATCAATACGACATTATACTAAGCCGATAACATAGCCTACTTTTTCAAATTTTTGCGTTTGTGTAACATTTGAGTTCCGAGGGTGAATTTAATTACACAACTACATATAATACGTACTACATAGTTTAATGTAGGCAACTAATTAACTCATTTTGTTCATCAGTATGTCGTGTATAACGTTTCTTCTGATTGGCTGACTGGCCGACAGGCTTAAGTGCTGAATTATTCATGGGCTGAATCGGTGTTTGGTAGCCTTTTACACCGTAGTACGTCGGTATAGTAATGTGGGTGCCTTGCAAATAAACTACCAAACAAAAATAAACTAAGCGAAAGGGAATCGGGAAAGAGAAAACGCAAAAAGGAAAAGCAATGAGAAAGGAGAAAAGGCAAGGCGTAAAAAATGTTTTTCTTTCTCTTATACAATAACGCAAAACACCACACAATCCTTCACCCACAGCAAATCAGCTTGGTGATACCAGGTGATGGTGATACAAGATGAGTATTTCTTCTTACATACCCCACTCTTGTGTCCTCTCCGGGATTGACTTTGTTTCTTTCCTGTGTTGAATGAACAAACCAAAGCCAGCCACGTTTTAGGTGGAATAATACCACAAGGAAAAAAAAAAAATAATAAATGTAAGGAGTAAGTACTTGGGATCGGGATCGGGATCAGATCAATGTCCTATTTCGAAACAAAAATGGCTGGCTGGTAATAATATTAATAATATTATATTATCCCCCCCTTTTTTTATTTCTAACTGTTTCATCGATTCTATTATAACCACTTGTACTTATGTGTTCAATCACTAATCCAAATCAGGAAATTTCAATTTCCCCCAAGAAATTATAATATATATAAAGAGTAACGCAAAAGAAGAACAGTAGAGAGAATGCAAAAACTCATCAAGGGGGGCAAGTCGTCAGCGACACTGAACGAAAGGTGTCGATCACTCCTTCTGTGCCTCATGAAGTATGGAAGATGAAACAAGAGGTGGTTATGGTGAAATTGTAAAAGAATGAAATTTCACTAAACTTTATGCTGTAGGAATAAAAAAACAAAAAGAAATGATCAAATGTCATAATTGCTGTGTCAAGTGTTGTTGATCGTTGTTCCTGCTATTACTGCTCCCCCTTTTTCCCTCGAATCAGAAACGCAAAGGAGTAATGGGCAATTGGACGATCACTGTCCCTACCATCATCAATTGGAAAAGTTATTTTTAGAAATTTAAGGGAGTGAAAAAAAAAGGCAAAAATTTAACAAGGAAGTTATTTCAGGTACACAAACCATTTTAACCATTCAACCATGTGGATGGTTTTTAGTGTAGTAGATATGATTAAACTTTCTTTTGTTAATTTGCAAGAGATAGATAAAGGAATATCGTAGGATAAGTGGATTTCGCATTGGGTAGTGGTTGTTGTATGAACGGTAAAACATGTTTTGGTATGTTTTGGTATGTTTTGGTATGGCATTGTAATTTAGACGGTGTAAGTGAGACGATGGAATTGAATGGTGGTGGGGTTTGGCGAGTGGGGGAGACGAAGAAGACAGCGCGGAAAAATAAAAATTGAACAATTGTTGAGAAATATGTTTCAACTAATTGAACTAGCTTAGAACACTAGTCATAGTTATATATCTATATATCTATCTACCAGTCAACTGAGAAGATAAAGTAGAACAAGATATAACGGTAAGGGTGTTAGGCGACATGTGATTGTGATTGTGGTACAAGTTATATATGTATCTATTTAGGTGAGTTGCGTATGTGTAATGGTGGATGTGTGTAATATATTTTACTAAATTTAGACGGAAGAATAATAAAATTTTAAGGTTACAAAACAATTCACAGGAAGAAATTATACAAAAACCACTCATACAATATCCAAGCAAGCAATGGCCGAAGTATAAGTACAAAAAAAAAAGGGAAAATAAAAAAAAAAAGTGTAAAAAGACACAAACCTAATCATGCTAACAAGAACATTGCTGGTTTGTTGCATGTTGATTTGGAAAAATTGATTTAGTGGTGGATTTTTGAGTTGATTTAGTCAACGAGTTAGTAAGTGGTGTTACAATTGTAACACACGTTGATCATGAAAATCGAATGCACAGATTACTAGATGTGGTAGTGATGATAGCTTTGGGTCACGTGGAGCTTAAGTTAGTATTACTAGTCTTAGTAAGTAGTAACATTACTTTTTGGTGGGAGGCTTATCGGTGTGGGAATTTATGGCAAACCGGAAGTCGTTAGAAAAATAAATAATAAAAATAATAATAAATACTATGCAGGATGGTTTATATGAAAAATAACACAAAAGCAAAAATACTAAAAAAATTTATTTACATGCTCAACACACAATTTTAGCACTTAGTTTGAAAAGTAGTATAAAAGGATTCAACGAATTCCCACACCAGATTTTTTTTTTTAATTTATAAATTTCTTTCTTCTTCTCCTTTCTTCTTGCTCCTTTCTTCTTTTCTTTTCCTTTTCTTCTCCTTTTCCTTTCGTCAAGTTATTCTTTCGTTACTTCATTTCTAATACTATTCACATCTTTTTCTTTTTAGACCATCCCAACTACTACCTACCGTCCAATCATCCAACAACCAACCCAAAAATAACTAATATAATGCAATTCAAAAATATTCTTGCTGTTTCTGCTATTGCTACTTTAGCCACTGCAGCCAATAGTATGTATATATTTACTAACTAACAACAAACAAGCAACACAACACACAAGACATGCGACTTTTCAATTCAATTCCATCAATTCTTACCTTTACATCATTTTTAATGAAAATTCAGATTCTTTTCATTCAAATACGATGGCAATTGGTTCATAAACCGTCAATTTACCATACAAATGAATCAGACCTGATTCATGAAGAAGAAAAAGAACGAGAATCCACTCATTTCTTCTTTCTTCGTGCCTCTTGCTCGGCAATATTCAACCCAAAGCTTAATTTTTTTTTACCCAATTTGGACTCATTTTATGCGTTTGGCGCACTACCTCGGAACGGTAATCACCAAAAAAAAAAAATTAAAAAAACGCTCCCACCGACCCTTTATATTTTGTCCAGTTTTTGTCGCCTCTCTGTGTGTGTGTTGCAAAAATCAAAAATTTTCATTATATCATGTATATACTAACATTCCAATCTTTCTAGACTCCACATTAACTACTGCTACTCCAACTGCCAGATCTGGATGTTCTTTTTCTGATTTCACTGCCACTGCCTCTGCTCAAGTTCAACAAGTTGCTGCTTGTGCTACTGCTGTTGGTGATGTCACCATCCAAGGTACCGCTTTTGGTGCTGTCGATTTAACCGGTTTGGAAAGATTCTACGGTGATTTGCACATTAACAACGCTACTCAAGCTACTACTGTCAATGCCCCAACCTTGCAATTGGTTTCTGGTGAATTGGAATTCAACGCCAACACCATTTTGTCCAGAATCAACTTGGCTCAATTAACCACCGTTGGCTCCTTGAACTTGAACGCTTTGCCAGCTTTGGAAGACATTGGTTTGACCTCTGGTTTAACTTCTGCTGAATCCGTTGTTATTTCCGATACCGGTTTGTCCTCATTAACTGGTATCGATGTCTACCAATTGCAAGTTTTCAATGTTAACAACAATGACAACATTGACACCATTGACTCCGGTTTAAGAGAAGTCACTGACACTCTTGATATTTCCTATAACGCCGAAAAAGTTGATGTTATTTTGGACCAATTAACTTCTGCTAACAACATTGTTTTGCAATCCATCAACTCCATTTCTGCTCCAAACTTGACTGCCACTAACGGTTCCGTTGCTGTTTCTTCTTCTTCCGTTGAACAAATTAAATTCCAAAAATTGACTTCCATTGGTAACTCCTTGACCATCAACAAAAACGAAGATTTGACTGAATTGGACTTCCCAGCTTTGACTTCCATTGGTGGTGCTTTGACCATTGCTGACAACGACCAATTGAAATCTTTCGATGGTTTCTCAGAATTGAAAACCGTTGGTGGTTCCATTAACATTAACGGTACTTTCGACAACGGTACCTTTGAATCCTTGACTAGAGTTTCCGGTGGTTTCACTTTGAGAACTGATGGTGACTTGTCTTGTAGTGCTTTCAACCAATTGAACTCCAATGGTGACATCAGAGGTGATCAATTCCAATGTGTTGACAGACAAACTACTTCTTCCTCTTCTACTAGAAGATCTGGTTCTGCTTCTGCTACCGGTACTGACAGTTCTTCTGCTACTGGTTCTTCCGAATCTGGTTCTTCCGAATCTGGTTCTTCTTCATCTTCTGCTAAAAATGATGGTGCCAACACTTCTGGTAGATTGGCTTCAGTTGTTGCTGCCTTTGCCGCTGTCGGTATTGCTTTGTTCTAATGAGCAAAATCAAGAGGCAAAAATCAATTCATTTAATTTTAATCTAATTTAATTTAATTCAATCCTGGGTTTATCAAACACTGAGATTAACATCATATAAAAAATATATAAAAAAAAAAATACAAAAAAGGAACAATAGCTTAAAGATGGACCTTGAAGGGAAGAGACTTTTTGTTGAAGAACAGACAAAAACAAAATTTAATTGTAGTTTTCTATTTGCATTATTAATGTTTATTAATATATTATTATATTATATTATCTTCTTATTATTATCATATATAGGTATCTAGGTGTATGTTGTTTATTTACACTGAAGTATATATTAGACATTTTAAAAAAAAAAAAAATTCTCGCTATATGGATCGTTGACGGTTGGAAAGTTGGTGATAATAGTAATCTACCGTTAGTAGCGAACATTCACATAATTCACTGGTTTTGGAATAAAATATCAAATATCATTCTTTCTTGGTTTGGAATTGTTCTAGTCACCTATTGCGAGTTAATCTGTTCGTAGTGATATGAATACATTTGTCCACCTTGATTTGAAGATTTCTTCATGGTTGATTCGAATAATTTTGTCGCATTGATAAGATCTAAAATTAATGTTATATGGTCATGAAATTTGAAACATTCAGTGTGGATTGGCATGATTAAATTTGCCAGCCATAGTGTGGATTTTTCTCTACAAACTGTTTTAACAACCCGGTCACAATAGTCTGAATTATAAGTAAATAGGTTCTACATTTCATTTCTATTCCGTCTATGTACAGTTTATTACAAATTTGCCTATTTTAAGTATGCAAAGGAACAAGTGATTATCTCGTATCTTAGTCTTTCTCGAAATCTCCTGCATTTAATTCTTCAACCACTTGTTCCATTTCCAAAGCTTTCCCAACTTCAGCAGCATACAATTTTGCCAATTGATCAACACTAGGGATTGGTGTCTTCGAGTCACGTTCTTCATCGATAATCGATAATTGTTCTCTTATAGATGTTTGTTTGGCATCTTTTATTCCACACATTTCAAAGGTATTCAAATATTTCAAGTTGGGTTGAATATTCAAACTGATGCCAAAATCAGTGATCCCATGACGAACTCTAATCCCCACACTGCCAATCTTTAACAACCCTTCGTCACCATTGGTATTGTCATTGTTCTTAGTCTTTATCCAAAGTCCTGGATTCTTACATCCGATGATACTTTCAATACCAAAGTTGTCTAAAAGGATAGTCTGGGCACTTTTCAACAAGACTTCATTAACGTATTTTTTCGTGGTCAAGCCTGGAATCGATTTCAAATCCATGATTAGATAACTCACTAATTGTCCCCTCCCATGCCAGGTAGTTTGTCCACCTCTTTCCAATTGATGATATTTACATTTCATGACTTTCTCGAAATTGGCAATATCTTCTGGTGATAATTCGTGCTTGGATCGGAGTCCTCCCGTGTAGACATTTTCAAATTCAAACGTTAACATTGTAGGTGGTCGTACTGGAGGCTCAGGTTTGATCTCCTCAGGGGTAATTAGTCCCCTTTCCGCCTTTCTCAATAATCGACGGTATTCGAATTCTAATGCTTTGCAATTAATCTGATCATCGGCAATGTTCTTTTGTTCAGCCAACCCATGTTCGAAAGTGGACATTCCAGAGTAATGGATATGGAGTAAACTAGACGGACGACGATTAGGTATCTGGGTCAGAATACTCAGATAACATCTTAAACCGGTGAGTAAAGAACATGGTAGTTTTAAGGTGGCCATTGAAGAGATAACCTTTCCTTGGTGAAAAATTTGGCGGTTTGGTGTGTGTCGTAAAATTTTCGGCTTGGTTTGGTTGTTTTTTTTTTGGGGTGTACAAACAAATGATCAGAGGTTTTAGTATTTGACTCGTAATTTCGATTCCATCCAGGGTCAAGAGAATACACACAACTGATGAGTGGTAGCAATAGCAATACAAGTTCTACCAGAGGACGACCTAAGAGCTTTACATTTAAACCACCAAAACCTTCATCGGCTATAACTTCAACCACCACTACAAGTGTAATCAGTTTTAATAATGGTCACAATTTACAGAATGTCAATATAACACCATCACAATCCACATCTTCCAATTCCAACAACAAAACAAGCAACAACCCAGTTGCTACATCTTTTTCTTCGTCGTCATCATCCACTTCATTATTACCAAATATCAAGAAAGAAATACGGAAAAATGAATCAAAACCATCATCAACAAAAGCATTACCAATATCTTCTGGTATGACTATAATTAATGATGAAACGTGCCCTCTTGATCAGATTGAGGAATTGAATTTCCTATATTCAATTTATGTTCCAAATAAGTATTTAATCAAGAATAATAAAAAATCCATCAAGATCTTGTTGATTCATCTACCTAAATTGATCGACTTTACCACCACCACCACCACTAGTACCAACAACAATAAAACCTCCGCGTCGACCACCACCAGCAATACTCGTGGTCACAATCATAATAACAGCATCAATAATGATAGTTCTGGCCAGTTAAACCTATCCATTCACCTATTCTTATCCACCATAATGGTGAAGTTCGTTAATTCATGGTATTTGGAAAAATTAAATACTCGGAATTTAGAAATTCTTAAGCTTATTTATGACGGGATATTAGTTGAATTTATAAAAGATTTACAATTTAGATTGAACAACAAGTTGAACTTTTTAAAATTGGTTGATCAATTGGTTTGGATCGTGAATGATCATATAAGTAATTTGTGTCCAACAAGCACGAGATCTACTTCATCGGAGATAGGGCTACAGCTGGAACTAAAACCGGAACTGAGAGAAGGGCCAATATTTCCATATAAATTTCAAGGCGAATATTTTGCAAATTGTAACATGATGAACAATTTGATCTATGATGATAAAAAATCAATCCAAGAATTGAATAATGACTATTTATCAAATTCGCATATCTATTTCCAAAATGATGAACAAGTCAATTATTTTAGAATCTTGACCAAAGTGGTGTTATCTTCAATTTTTCAAGACACAACTGATCACCATCATGATGAAGACTGTGATAATAGCAATGAAGATACTGGAAGTGGTAGTGAGAATGGGAATGACGATGATTGTTATTGTGTTACTGGGAAAGATGGTAGTTTATTTAGTTCCAAAATTGCTGGCGATTTGGTTGTGTTAATTGTTGGAGATTTGGTAATTGGCAACGTCGTGGACAAATTATCAAGTCTGGAATTCATATTTCTGAAATTAAATCAAATATTAGATTTACTATTGCTCCAGGTGGAACAACGACTGAATAATAAAAAGGCACAACAAAGCGAAGGAAAATCTATTATTACCAAAATGAAAGATTGGATTTATGGAAGTTATAAAAATTTTACAAAATTAGTCATATTATATCATGGCAAAGTTAACATCACGAGCACTTCTACGACCAATACCATCACGTCTACAAATGAGTCGTGCGTCAAGCATGGAGAAGATGAATTTAATTTATTCGAGAGTTCGATATTTTCATTGTTACAAACAATCTTCAACATCAAAGAAAGAAAACCAATATTATACAATTTGATAGACTCATTTAAGATGTTGATCCAAATGAACAGTAAATTATCAAATTCAATCAACAAGATGGCTGGTAGATATCTCGAAGATAAGATTTATGAAAGTATAACTTGCGATAGGATCTCGAACCTTATAAATGATTTACGATTGGACTTGTTCTATAAAAAAGACCAACCGCAAGAACAAGACCAAGGGGAAGAAGTGGAAGTTACGGTCGATGAAATGAGTCAAAAGTTACTCAAACTAAATGAAAAGCTCACTTCGATTATTGACATTTCTTACAAACACGAAACCCAGGATGATTATCGAGATTCAATTAAGATGATTTTAAATTTGTTCCAAACCAATGGGGAGAATTTAGATAAAAGAATGAACAAACTATTGATTATAAATTTATTAGATTGTATAATTGGTAATTTATATGATAATATATAACCTTACTTTGGTTTTGGCAATGATATGATTTGTAAATTGTACTTGACTATTTCGCAGTCGTTTAGCAGTTTCGACCCAATCGTATGATCTGCAAAACCCGAGTGAAAAAAAAAAAAAAAAAACTCACACTAAATAACCCCTACCGAATATCAACCCCAATTGACTCAAAAAGCCACCAATGTTAAGATCAACAACAGCAAAAACACTTGCTAGCCAACATGGCGTTGCTGTTGTTCAACAAAGAAACTATATCATGTCAACATTGGCATCCACGTTGTTTGGATCCATGCTATTCTCCAAAAGCAATCAACTTGCTTCGAAGATGGAGAACGGAGAACTTCACATGCCCACCGACCCATCCACCTCTTCCCTTACTTCCAAATCTAACGAACCGTTGTTCAAACGAAGAGAACCCGATTACCCAGGACATATCCCTTTGTATAACTATGAAAAATTGTTAATGTTTTTAGGCTCAAGCATCGGATCCTATTTCCACCCCGAACAAAACAAATACATTGTAGCCTTGGGGGAGAGCACAGCCATACGTCCGGTATTAAGACACCTACAAAAAGTCATGTTGTCGGATCCAACCGGTCGTCAAATCCTTAAAGAGCGACCAAGAATGACGTCGACATCGTTGAATTTAGACTATTTGAGAAACTTGCCCGATAATACCATTGGGAAAAATTATGTGAAATGGTTGGATAAAGAACAAGTCAGTCCTGATACAAGAGTGGAAGTGAAATATATCGATAATGAAGAATTGAGTTATATTTTCCAACGATATCGTGAATGCCATGATTTTTATCACGCAGTAACGGGATTGCCTATCATTATCGAAGGTGAAATTTCGGTCAAGGTGTTTGAATTTATGAATATTGGTATACCCATGACAGGTTTAGGAGCATTGTTTGCTCCGTTGAGATTGAAGTCAAGTCAGAGAGAGCGAATGAGAAATGTTTATTATCCATGGGCAATTAAGAATGGAATTTATTGTAAACCATTGATTAATGTGTATTGGGAACATATTTTGGAAAAAGATGTCGATGAATTTAGAAAAGAAATGGGAATTGAAATCCCGCCTGATTTGAGAAATATGAGAAAGGAGTATTTTGCTAAAAAGAGATTAGAAAGGGAAGCCAAGAGCAGTAGTAATAATTAATAGTAATGTATATATGCGTATTGAATAATGATTGTTAACAAGGTTTGAGCGAACGGCTCAGTCATCGTAATATTTTTTTTTTTTTTTTCGACCCAGCCTCGACCCAGTCCCCATTCGATTGTTTGATCATTCTCGCTTTGTCTATGGCGTAGCAACTATCGTCCCAATCCATTCAACAACAAACCTGAAATTCTCAATTGCTACATTAAAAAAAGAACAAACGTATATATATTTACCAACGAAATTGTCATTGCGATTACCAATTGAAGCTTTTTCCACCTATCCACTAATGTCACAAATATTGTATAAATATTTTTTGCAAAAGGTATGTAACAACACAACACACAGGACACTGCAATTATGACTGGGCCACTAACCTCACAAATGCCTAGACCCAACTTGACCAAGTAGTTACGTTTGGGAATGTGGAAAACGACCCATATTACGAAGAAATCCCAGAAAACGAACTTCACTTCTACCAAAAAAAGGGTACGAAAAGAAGAAGAAAATTGCCTAATTTTATCCCTGACCATGACTTAAAAATTCTAAACAGTGTCAAAAACCGGGCGTACAGATTGGATCTTCAATTGAGTCTTTGTGGAATCCGAATTGGTTGGGCAGGTATCATTGGTTTGATTCCATGGATAGGGGATATCATTGCGTTTTGGTTTGCTTTGCAATTGGTTAACAAAGCCAAGACTGTAACCGATGGATTACCCAAAACTTTGGAGGCGGAAATGATGGCCAACGTGATGTTCGATTTTGGAATTGGGTTGATACCTATCGTGGGGGACTTCATTAATGTCTTGTATAAATGTAATTCGAGGAACTTTGTGTTGTTGGAGAAACACTTGGTCAAGAAATATGGGCATAAAGAAGCCATTCCTGTCAGTGCTACTTCTAATTCACACCATCCAGCACCACCTCCTGCTCATGCTAAACATGGGGATAATTCTAATCGACCAGTTCCGCCTCCTCCCATGAATGCTCCAGGAACATACACTACCGATCATGACAAAATTCATGACGTCAATGCCAAAGTATAACCAAATATTTTTGGTTTTTTTGGTTTTATTTTTTATGTAATACCTAAGTTTCTATAGTTTGTCAAATTCATATTCTAAAATGTTTAACCGATGCTTGAAATCCAATATAAATTGATCTAATTGGTCCAATTTCAAAAATTGCATTTCTAAATTATTTATGGTCTTCAATAAATTTTCGATTTTTTCAATATTTTCAAACAAGTTCAATTGATCATTTAAATATTCCTGATTGATTTGATATTGTTTCGATACTATGGAATTGTATGTTTGCTCGGTTAGTGTATTGATATAATCGTTGATTTTATACATTAAATAGTCGTAACTTAATGATAGTTTTCTTAATTCTAACGGATCTGGATCTGGATCTGGATCATTTTCGTTATCACTACCTTTCTTGGAAGGTGTTGGCGATTTTGATCGTTCTATTTCAATGTCATCAACGTTAACATTATCTTGTACTTCTTCTTCTTCCTCTGATATCAATCGCTCGCTTTCACTTTCTTGATCAGACATATTTCTTGTGGCTGCCGTTGTGGTTGTAAATGTGGTTGCTATTTGTGTGTGGTGAAATCAAGGAAATATTTATGTAACTATTTCGTTAGTAATGGCGCACGCCTTCCGGTTCTCGCTCTGTCGGGGTTTCTCTCCTTAGCAAAACCAAAAAAAAAAGTCGAAGAATTTTTGTCCAGTCCTTGTTCCGTTTTGGACGACTAGACGAATCTACCATAACCACCATTCCACATCACATCAAACCACCTTCAACCCAATTGCAATCCGGCCACCATCACGAAGACAATTAGCTATTCCAGTTTTTATTATCATACATCCATACAGAATTACCATTTAGCACTAGATACTTTCAGTTCTTCCCCATGTCCTCCTCATCATCCTATTCATTGGATAAAATCAATCCAAAATTATTGCGGAGAATTTATCGAGCATGTAGACCATCCAATGATGAACCCAATTTGGCCTTGAATTTGGAAATCTGTGATTATGTGAATGCCAAAAAGGGATCTGCCCCAAGAGATGCTGCCATTGCAGTAGTGAAATTGATTTCTCAACGTGATCCACAAACAAGCGAATTGGCCATTTCGTTATTAGATAATTTAGTTAAGAATTGTGGATATCCTTTCCATTTACAAATTCTGAGAAAAGAATTCTTGAATGAATTGGTCAAACGATTTCCTGAAAGACCTCCATTGAGATACACCAGAGTTCATAGATTGATTTTGGCCCAGATTGAAGAATGGTACCAGACAATTTGCCGTACTTCAAAATACAAAGACGATTTTGGATATATTAAAGATATGCATAGATTATTATCTAACAAAGGTTACGTATTTCCAGAAGTTAAAGTTGAAGATGTTGCCGTGTTGAATCCAACCGATAATTTGAAATCATTGCAAGAATTACAAGAAGAAGAAGCTGTTGTTCATTCAGCTAAATTGCAAGAATTGATTAGAAGGGGTAGACCACAAGATTTACAAGAAGCTAACAAATTGATGAAGATCATGGCTGGTTTCAAGGACGACAACGTTAAGGAAAACAAAAAGCAAATCAAACAAGATATTACCAGGTTGACTAGAAAAGTTGAAATCTTGGGGGAAATGTTAACTTCAATTGAGAACCTGAATGGCAAGATTGACGAAAATTCAGATGAAGCTATTATAGAGTTGTATTCCTCAGTTAAGAGTTCACAGCCTATTATCAACAAATTGTTGGAAGAAGGTAACGAGGAGAACGAAGAAGATGTTCACAAATTATTGGAATTGAACGATAATGCTAATAAAGTTATTAATAAATTCCAATTATTAAGAGGTGGTAATGTAGCAGAAGCAAGTAAAATTCAAACTGGTTCTGCAGCTCAAGAATTGAATTTAATTGATTTTGATGATGAACCTGAAGATGTAACTGCTTCTAAGGAACAAGGCTACACTGACTTATTAAGTGATTTATCTAATTTAACATTTGATGGTAATGCTTCTTCCAACAACAATAATCAATCAAGTGCTGGTGGTCAAGTTAACCCACTCAATTTTTATGGTGCTGGAGGGTCAATTTCATTGGGTATGAACTCAGGATTCGGCACCCCAACCCCAGCAGCTACTCCTTCATTACAGCAACCAATCCCAACATCAAGACCAAACACAACTACCACCACAAACACATCCTCCAACTTTGATTTATTGGGTGACTTCAACTCCCCTTCACCTCAATTGCAATCAAATAAACCATTACCTTCTACTAATGCTTCCTCGAACTTTGATTTACTAGGAGATTTGAATTCTCCTTCCCCTCAATTGCAATCCAATACCAGAGGAGCAAACAATGCATTGGATCCATTTGGATTACTGTTTCCATCTTCTACACCTTCTCAAATTCAAAATGGGCTTGGTGCTCAATCTTCCACTAACGGATATTCTAAGCTTATTACAATTGGTGAATCCTTCGGTAATGGAAATTTGAAAGTCGAGATTGGTGTAACTTCAGCTAATGCCAGTTCATTCACGGGGAAGGCTTTATTTACTAATTTGAAAAACACCACCATTTCAAATTTGACCTTCTTAATTGCGGTGCCTAAATCTTGTAAATTGAATTTATCTCCACAAAATGGAGACACCTTATTTGCATTTAAACAACATGGTATCCAACAAAATTTCAATATTGAAAATCCATTAAATAAACCATTGAAGATTAAGTGGAAAGTTGAGTATAAAATTAATGGTCAATCTAATCAAGATACCGGGGTGAGTGTTTTAGAATAATAATAATCATCAACATCATTATGTTTGTTCGTTTTCTGTAACTGGTTATTCGTTCTTATTATTTTTTTTGGAATATATATATATATATAAATTTATAAATATATAAAAGCGTGTGTTGAGCATATATAATCATCGTTTAACCTAAATATGAAAAACGATATACGCATCAAGTAAAGAAACAAACAGGTAATATAAAAAGAACTAAAATAATAATGATAATAATAATAATAATAATAAAAACCAGCCAATCTAATCTCGATGTGAACGTACTTTAATCAAGGTTTAACTAATGAATCATTAATGATAAACACAAATCCATTCTCAACTTGTTTAACAGTTTCAACTTCAATCCAATCTGGTTGATCAACAAGCTTAATGAAAAATTCCCCATTTTGACCTTGTTCTTGACTTTGAATTTGTTTAATTTTCAAGAAATTTCCATTATTCAATTGGGTAACTATAACAACAGCATTAGCAGCACCAGCATTTTCTTCAATACTTTTATCAATAACCAACTTTTTCTCAAAATTATTAACCAAATGACCATTCAAGAAATTCAACAAATTGTAAGAAATGATCTCTTCTTCTTTGCCATCATTATCTTTAGAATCAGAATTTATCGACTTTGGGAATTCCCAAGGCTTCATGTCATTCAATTTGGTTTCCATCGCATCATTGTTTGGAGCAATAATTAACATAATTTCATTTGGATTCGCAGTTTTAGCATCAATATCTTGAAATTCACGAATATATCCAGTAAATATCGAAATAGATGGAAGTTGTGGCAATACTGATTGCAACAAGTTGTTGTAGCAATCTACTTCGTCAAGTTCGAAAAATGTATTCTTATCGTCTTTGTGATCAACTTGTTTGTTCAGGTATACTTGTTGAGATTGTTGAAATTTGTTCAAGTCGAACAAATTCTTGGTATCTCTTTTAGAAGGATGAGAAATAAAGTCATTCAAATTAAGAACATTCTTTGCTTCTCTTTTACCCACGACCTTTTCATCAAATGCAAGTTTCAAAGCTTCTAAATCAGTCCTATATTTAGCTTCTCTTTTTTCCTTTAATTGTTCAGATAATTTAGCTAAATCAGCCAAATCTTTGGCATCTCTTTTAGGTACGGTGCCATCTTTCAAAGCTTGCTTTAGAATTTCTAATTGTGGTAAATCTGGATTAAATATTCTATCTCTTTTATGACCTTCTCCAGAATATTGCAAGTTAACCACATTCTTAGGATCTCTCTTTTCCTTTCCATCTTCAAATTCTTCTTTTAAAGCCTGCAAATTCACTACATTCTTTGCATCTCTTTTGCCTTTACCATCCCAAACTAAGTTCACGATATTCTTCGCATCTCGTTTGATGTTCTCTTCTTGTTCGTCAGAAACACCTAGTTTCAAATCTTGTAAATTGACAACATTCTTGGGTTCTCTTTTCTCATTTTCGTTTGTGTTTTGTCCTGCTTGCTCTTCAGCCTCAACGCCAACTCTCAAATCGTTCAAATTGACAACGTTCTTAGCAACAACTAATGTGGTTACCGTAGCTAATGATACTACGGTTGAAAACTTCATGTTTGTTTGTGTGTTTTGTTATATAAAGATAATGTGATATCTATAAGGAATAAAGGGAGTTCTAACGAAAGTATGCTTTACAACCAGGCGAAGTTTTTTTTCTTTCTCCCGTGCTATCTTGCGTGCTTTAGTCATTCCAGTTTCGGTTTGAGCAAGGAATTTTTTCTTGGCCGTTAATTGCCTATGTATCCGCAGTCGTGCATTGAGTGACGAATTACATTACCATAGTAATTATCCAGCATTTTGATAATACAGCTGTTATTACATCTACATATCGAATGGTAATACCACAGAGTCTGAGTACTGTTTAACAAGGTTAAATAATTTGATAATAAATACACATCGATTTGAATGAAATATTCGTAGCTCATCCCCTTCTACTTAAAGTATACTTCAACCTATTCTTTTTATCTCGTAACACCTTTAGTTGTTTAATCTTGCCCATATCATATTTCTCAGTAATACTAGGGTTACTCAATAATCTCTCAATATCAACATCACTCAATTCATGAGCCTGCTTTCTCTTGTTCTTTCGATTCTCGTATTCTTTGGACCTCACCTTAAGTACCTTCAATTCGTTTGTTAAGGTATGTTTTCTGTTGGATAATTTCAATAGTTCATCTTGTAATCGATTCATATTGTCGTTTATTTGGGGATTTATGTTGTTGGCAAAATTCCTTTTAGCATCGTTTAAATCTAGTTCTGGGATCAAGTCAAACACTTTTCTCGTCGATAGTATTTTGGTTAATCGACCGCTTCCTTGTAAAGTGTCATCCAATAGCTGGTTGGAATTTTTAAGTATACCAATTGATTCCCTTAATGAATTGGTGCAGTTTTCTAAGTTATTGAACCTTTGATCTGTCATTATGGATAGCTGGCTGGTATTGTGTAGATGCTGCTGTTTCTTGGTTGTAAAAAAAAAAAACTGAAAAAAATCAAAACAAACAATTCTGTTCTTTTTTTTTTTGGTTGCCTATCTTGCTTCGTCTCACGCGTCTTGGGAGAGTGTTCCTGTGGCGGAATACAAGTCGAATTGCTCAAATTTAGGGCGACAATTTTCAGTAGCTTTGACGCGGCTTTAACGAACAATCGGATAGAAAAGCCAACGGTATGTTAAACAAGGAAAAAAAAAAAAGGAATGCTCGCCTGAGAGAAAGTTGTGTGATTTAAATTCCCACAGCCAAGCCAAACCAAACCAACGCAAAGCAAATGGAAGGAATCCAACTTTGATTTGTGCTTGACAGCCAAGTGTTACCGAACCAATTTAGTTGTAAAAAAATAAAATACAACCAACGCTTTGTCCATTTGCATTATCAAGTTACCATAAGTTCTCAACGATAATATCCTCAGTTCACCCAACTCTTCCCTTTTTGCAATTTCACACCTTCTTGGGTATTTTCTACCTATAATTGATATATACTACATTACACTACTTCATTATACTTTGTTACTCTAACTACCCTTAGCATTCACAAACTCAAAAAAAAAGAGAACACAGCAAAAAAAAAAAAAAATTCAAAATCAAATCAAAATCATCCAGAATTTTTCCGAATCCTAGTGAAACATTACTCCTGTCTACAATCATCAATAAAGACATCAACCTCCCCGACCACTCAATCATCCTAATCAATCACACAAATTCATCCATTTTTACTTGTCACAAGTGAAAACCCCCCTTACAGTAATCTGGTATTATTGTTTTCGTCATCTGTATCATATATTTCCTTGCTTCCTTTCTATTTTTTTTTATTATTATTAGTATAGTAATTAGTGTTGTCACAAGAACATTTATAGCATGACAGATATCCCAATAGCACTCGATAATTCACAACTACTTCATAACAATAGCACGTCCACTCATCAACATCATCAAATAAGTCACAACAAACATCAACAACAGAAGCAACGCAATCTACCAGATCAGGCAACAAATCAAAAGCAGCACCAGCAGCACCAGCAGGCACAGTCCCAACAAGCTGTTCAGCCTTTTCCTAACTTGGAAGTCAAAAAGAATGGATTGGTTTATATTAAGAGTTCGAATAATGTCAGCAATGGTACCAAATCAGCGACTGGTTTATCTAGAACCGCAAGCAACACAGGAATAAATTCATCACTAGATTCAAAATCGTCTCCTTCGACGTCCACCACAACCACAACCAACGCAACACTGTCCATGAACAACAATTCGTCGGTAGTTGGTAGAAAAAGATCAAATTCACAGTCACAAGTTGTTTCAATCCCTGCAAAGCCGAAGTATTCCAGTTCAGTAACTCGTGACCAATCCAAATCATCCATCGCCACCACATCGAATTCTCTTGGCTCAATGTCTTCTTCGACAACAGGTTCACTATTGCCCAAATCATCCCATGGCCCGTCTCCCTTGAACCCACGAAAACGTAATCACATTCAATATTATGTTACCTTATTGCCTTTAAATGATACATTTATTAAAAAACATTTACCTGTGGCAACATATCCAGAGACTACCAAACTAGGCAGACCAACAGGTACGAAACATAAACCAGATATTACGAATGGATATTTCGATTCTAGGGTGTTGAGTAGAAATCATGCACAAATTTACATTGATCCCAAAAACGGGAAATTAATGTTGCAGGATTTGGGATCATCTAATGGGACATATTTGAATGATGTTAGGTTGAATAATGACCCAACCGAGGTTAAAATGGGTGACATTGTATGCCTTGGTTTCAATGTTCAAGCTGAATCTACTCATAAACAGATTAGCTTAAAAATTGAGAATATCAATGTCATTTCCACACAATTAGAGAATGGTACTGGTCATGGGGCCGATGGTAATAGTTTATATGGCAAGGGGTTGGATAGTCCTGAATTCAGACATATCTCGTTCATTGAAGATATTTGCAACCAAGTTGAGAAAAAGAATAAACAGGATCGGGACCCCAATCATCATATCATTCCCAGCCACCAATTGTCATATGAAAATTATTTATTTAATGATGTTAATACAGAGTTGGACGATTATTTATTGGGTCTATATTCCAATTCCAATACTGGTATCTATCATAATTCCAGAATCGGTAGTCCATCATGTGTGGAAAGTATAGTTGGAGTCTTGCTCATGAACCTAGCCAGAGTCAAACAGCAAAATCTTGTCTTACAGGAATTGTTCAAAGATTATGAAAGCTTCAAAAGTATTTCCGTTGATGAACATAAGAAATTGGACTCACTAGGTAAGAAATTGAAGGCAAGTGAAGAAGAAAAATCACATTTGAATCATTTGTTGACTGACTTGAGATCCAAAAATAGTGACATTAATCAAGAGAGAGATCTTAACGAGCAAGAAGTCAGGAATAAGTTAGACCGTATCAGTTCCTTAGAGAACCAAGTTCGACAACTTGAACAGGAAAAGGAGAACCTCGAACAAGAGAGATTAGAAAGAGAACGGGTGGCAAAGAAACAAAGAGAAGACGAAGAGACAAGGGTTAAAGCGTCTGCTAAAGTAAAAGAAGCTCTGAAGGTAGCAGAAATGGATGAACTGGTTAGGCAACAACAAGAATTGAATAATTTCATTGCTGATCTTTCACGAACCCCATCATACAAAAATACCAAAATAAAACCTGAGCCCATCCAATGCGATATCGAGCCATTCCCAACAGTGGAAGAGCATTTTCATAATAAAACAATATCCGATCATACTCATAGTCCACTAGCTGCAACATATCTGTCGTCGTCTTCCTCATCATCATTTTCAACGCCGACAAAGGATTCATCGAAAACCATTAAGAAAAAGTCAAACATTAATAAACATGATAAAAAGAATCAAGACAAGTTGGTTAAATTTGCACAGGATAATTCACAACATCTACAGACACTTACTATAGCGATGTCTGCTATGATAATAGGTTATTTCTTCAAAAAATTGACTGAGTAAGTCTATTTTTGTTTTTGAATTTTTAATAATTAATTGCTTTCTTGTTTTATATTTAGAATATATACAAAGTTCTGATCTTTATTTTATAGCTTTTGATATTTAATGATAATTAGTATTACAACCATATAATCACGTGACTTTTTTCAATCCAAGCGATCAAAATACTATTTTAAAAGGGCTGCGCGTCCAAAAAGTTCAGCTGTAACAAACTCGGATTAGACCCAATTCCAAGGGCAACAAAAACAAGGAGGGGAGAACAGATATGACAATCACAATTCAAGATATTCCCAACATATTACTAGATCCATTAAAATTCAGTTATTTACAAGAATTGTTACACTTCAGTAATAACAATGGACAAGAAGTTATCAATGATGATCAAGAGATCAGATTATTAAACACATTAGAATTATTCACATTTGGAGATTATCTCGACTATTTCAAATACAAAGATGACCATTATATCGAATTGGATGAATCATTGTTGGTGAAATTGATCAAATTGACACTTGTTTCAATAAATAATGATTATTGTAATCAAACCATTTCTTTCGACAAGGTGAACCATGAGTATGGTATAAATGTCCATGAAGTGTATCCGATTATAATTGAATTGAATTTTAAGAATTTGATAAGTATTCAAATCGATGATGTGCATAATGTGTTGGCAATGAGAGGGAAGAAAGTGTTGCGTGATGTTTATAATTGTGATAATTATTCTTTGAGAGTGTTGAATGAAGATGAGGATTTGGGGGTGAATAGACTGGTTAGATTGTCCAAATTGAAGATACAAGAATGGATCAATGAAAAATTGATTCCTGTCAAGACTGAATTTGAAAATAGAATAACATCACTGTCACTGCCACATGTGCCACCAGTAACAAAAGGTAATAGTAATACTTTTAGTCAGGGTTATAGGCTGGAAAATACCAGAAAGAGGAAAACGCCTGATAATATATAATAAATATCGTATTACTACTACGTTACAAAAAAAAAAAAAACTTTAAACTATTTAAAAAGCTCTCTCAAGAGGGAGTCCGTTGAATTTAAGCAGCCCAAATTTTGGAGATAACGTTAGCAACACCTCCATCATTTTGTTCAATTTGGTAAACACCGTATCCGGCAATACCAGTACCGAAAGTCAATAAATAGATGGCCAAGTTATGGATGCCACCGTAGACTCTCTTAGGTATATAATCGATGATACAACTTTGGAACCCAGCAAAGCAATGGAACAATAACAAGGCAGACATGGTAGAATCCACAATGGTTGAAGCACCAGTGATGAATGGGGATAAAACCAATGGCAACAAACCGATACTTACGATTCTTTCACTGGTCCAATGCAAGGAACCTTCGATTTTATGTGGAGGTGGTGGAACATAAGCATCGTTGACGGTACCAACAATATAACCCGGAGGTTGTGGAATGGTCTTGATACCTCTGATGGAAGCGGTAGCCAATAATGGTCTGAATGTGGTTGGGGTCAAGGTTCTTTTGGTCAATGCAGATAATCCAATACGAGATAACATGGTTGATTAGACGTGTCCGGTTGCTTGGGTGAAAAACAAAGGAAAAGAAAGTAACAGACTTTTTCTGGGGGAAGCATTGGTGGGATTTTTTTTCTGTCTTTCTTTCTGCGTTTGTCTCACACTATTCGTTCCCGGCCCTTTTTTTTTTTCTATGGTAGTGGTGCTCTCCCCCAACAGGTGAGGGTCGAAAGTGATTATTTTCAAACAAAATTTCATTGGTCAGTTATATACAGGAGACTACATACATAATCTAAAAAAATTGTAATTGGTAGCGTGCAGAACCAATATACCCCAGATTTATCTTCTTTTATTATTTGCAAAGAACCCTTCATCGTCTTCATCTTCAAATTCTTCTAAATCTGGGATTTTTTGAAGTGGTTCAAATCTGGTTTTTAATGATCTTTCAATCAATCCCAATGGGGTTCTAGCATAGATAACTTTACTCATTCTTTGAATTGTCTTTTCATACCATGAAAGATTCTCTGATCTGTTGCGAATATCATAAACTCTCACATCATGTTTCAATTGTTGTATTCTTTTAACGTCATCTGGTTGTTTGACATTTCCATACATGAGTTCCAAATTACTCAACACATTCAACAATATTGGTCCCACTCGATGATCAGAAAACCTATCCAAATACAAATCATTCAAAATTTGTTCTGACCAATCAATAGCATTTTCCTTATATCCTTTGGCCCACATAACTTCACTAATATGAGCCTTGACGGTGTTGATCATGGTGATCAAATTGGCTCGATCACAATCAAATAATGGATATGTAGCTTGCGTGGCTTGTCCCAATTCTATCGTGGTTCTCATTTCCTGTAATGCTCTCAATTCAGATAAATATATTTGTAAAGATTTATTCAATAATTCTGATTTTTGCTTTTTGGACGTTTTTCGAGCTTTGGATAATTTGGCATAATTCGAAGCTAAATCATTCAAACAATTGACTAATTCATCAGACACTTTCGAGCGTGCATCCAAGACATAGTTGTCATCAACTTTCATAGATTTATTACTTTCGGTCAACATGCCAATGCTTCTGGTTAAAATTGGAATTGCTTGGTTCGGATCGCCAGTGATTTTGGCCAAGATCCTACTACTACCAGACAATTTTTCAGCATCACCAACTTTGTAAAACAAGAAATCATCATTAACAATCCTAGATAACAAATTTATAGAAACTTCAACTTCTCCCTTTGTCAATAAACATTTGCAGTATCGTAAAATCATGTCAATGTAGAAATTAATAAACTTGGGAGTTTTATTCTTGATCAAATAATCATTACTCAAAATAGGCACATTGTATCTATTATCAAACTCTTCCTCTTTCAAATCTGGATACTCTTGTTTGGCCACTTCAATTAACAATCGACGGTAATGTTTCACGGCGTGTCTTGGCGATTCACAAACTTCATCTTTATTAATTGCTAAAACGGAATTCACTTTATCATCCATTGACGTATCCCAAAACGGTATGAATTGACGGTCACTGGCATCTTTATATAAAATGTAAAACGAGACTAATGAAACAATGACAAACCCACAATATATACCGGTCAATACTTGGATGATGTATTTGGCTGGTCCTAGATTAGATGTTCGCAAATATGTCATTTGGAAACCACGCGTAAGGCGAACTCTGTGTGGCGGTACTGGTTTCCTGGTTAAAAACGATATTGGACGTATTGGCTGTGATATTCTTTGAACTCTCAAAACAGGTGTTAGCCTGATCCCAAGAGGCGTAGTTTGTGGGGACCGTATACGAAGCATTGTTGGTGGTACTGGCGAAAGCGTGAGCGTGGATGGAGATATTTGAAATTTTTTTTTTTTTTCTCTCGGTTTTCTATGTGGATCTTCAGTCTAATGGAGAACTCGGTGATAATAAAAGGCTAGCAATCATCACCATTCTCTCTGAAAAGATAACAAAAGTGTTACATGGTGTGGCGAGGGTACGGCACCGTGTAAGCCTCAGTGAAGAACATGTACTAAAACCATAGAAAACGCATTTCCAATTACAACATCGGATAATCTCACTTTATCCGACCTAGTTATTTATAACCTTCTTCCGCTCTAGCCTCTCCTCTGAATCGCAGGAACATGGCGCTGCTGACAAAAAATATTACAAATTACGAATATATCTTTTTATAAAAAAAAAAAAAAAAAGAAAAGTTTCACAACACCTCTAATCATAGCATCAACTACTACCATATATGAGTCTCCCGCCTAGTCGAGCGTCTATTGATGACGTTACTACCAAAGGTGAACTCTCATCATTTGATGACTCAACGTTCCATCGTCCCTCATTCCAATTTGCACGATCTTTGGCACTAAAGAAAATTTCACCATCCTTATCACCCCAATATGAAGATCAACAATCCCATTCACACCATCTGCATAACATCCAGAGTCAGCCTGAAACTTCAAACAAATCTCATAATGTGTCGATACTACATTGGTTCATCACCAATTGGTTGATCATGGATCCTAATCTTCTAGACAATAACAACAGTAAACCTACAAGTAAGAATTACCAACAGTCGAAGAACTCCAGATATGTTTACTTTTTAGGTGGAAGACTACATACTATAAAAAGTAAGAATCCTACAAGTATGATCACGTTGGTATTGATTATCATTCCAGGAGTATTGTTCATAATTTTTGAAGCATCTTGGCAATGGCATAATGTGTCTGCTGCCATAGTGATGATGTTTGTCTATTTATGGATGATTAATTTAAGTTTATTTTTGAAATTAGCAACTGGTGATTCTGGAAGACTCCCCAAGAACCTTCATATTCCAAAAAAAGTCACAAAAGTAGAACACCAACCACAATCTCAGCCACAATCACAAGACCTATCAGAAGAAAAAGAAGAGCACTGGGAGATTAATGATCCACCCAGTGAATATTTCAATACTTTAACTTTACCTTATGATAATGAAACCCATCACGGGATACAAGTTAAGTATTGCACAACTTGTCATATTTGGCGACCTTCCCGAACGAGCCATTGTGGAGTTTGTAATATTTGTGTTTTGAACCATGATCATCATTGCATATTTTTGAATAATTGTATTGGTCAAAGAAACTACAAATACTTCTTATGGTTCTTATTGATCACCGTCATCAATTGCTTATACTTGTTAATTGTTTCCGTTATTCAATTGTGTTTTTATAGAATACATGATACCGGGATCACCAACATGCGACACTCAATTAAGAAACATCCTGTGGGTTTGTTGATTGTTATTTATTCCTCCTTGGGGTTAGTATACCCGTTCTTGTTACTACTGTTCCATGCGTTTTTAACCAGTCGGAATATAACGACCAGGGAATATCTCAACTATGTGTATAAACAGAAAAAAGGTAACTTCATTAATGTTTATCAGAAAGGGTTTTTTAGAAATTTGTACATTAACTGGTTTGGTAAATCTAGTGGTGTCGGTTTAACTTTCCCACGAGGTATATACAAAGAAGGGGATATAAGATACCTGACCATCCAACCACTAAAGACTTTTGAATAGACCCGTGGTTTGTTTATTGTATTTTTTTTTTGTAATGATTAATAATTTAATATATGAATATATGCTATACATTTGATCAACTGGTAGCACCGAGTATCAAGCACCATTTTCTATTTTCCCTGTGACAATAGAAAAAAAAAAAGCAAATCAAAATCAAAACCTATAAAATCAACCTTGTATCCACAGTCATATCACAACTACAACTAGAACTAGAACTTGGTATTATGGAGCAAGTAATAAAGATGGTTTTGCATAGGTCAGACTTGACCGACTCGACTGTGCTAAATACAAATCCCGAAGATGATCTATCGCCAAATACCAGTATAAATGTCGTTCACAACATGCACAATCCAAACTACATGGATACGTCGAGCGCACTGATACATTTCATAAATAACCCACTAGCGAATGCCATCAACCTATCTAGTAAGACTTTCAGAGCACCGTTCAGGAAACCTACACTATATACATCCAATGTTACCCGACCTACACCAACAACCATTCTCAACCTCCCACAAAGACTACTACGATGGATTTATTCCATGTCGATGGTGTTCTGTATCTTACTCATGTTGGCTTTCATTGCAGTCACCCCTTTGGATGTCATTGTTCAAATATTGGGAAGTGATAATGATACAGCCATCAAAACATTTATTGTGATTATTGTGTGTGTGGTGTTTTTACTTGTCCTGATTGTTATATATCTTGCAAGAGTGTATCAATTTCGAATCAGTTTGAACGATATACCAACAAGGAGTCTTTACATTCCCGGTGAAAATGATATCCCCAAACCAGTCCACGATTATATTGATGATAATTTACAGAAATGTTCCGATATCAAGTTCAAGGCGGGTCCATTGGAAGATGCAAATTGTATTATCAACCATCCTGGTTTATCACCACCAGAATATATCCAAAAAATCAATGCACATAAGCAGAGGGACAACAACGTGGAAGGAACATTACTACCACCAAATGTACATTATGAAGATATTATTCGAAGTTTAGGAGATAAATTCTACATGGGGAAAATTTTAACCCAGGATGATCTTCCCATTGAATTATCAATGAAGGAAATCATCATATATTTGTCTAAACAATGTATGGAAATTGATGGGAAAATCACACCGAATATCAACCGATTGATTGAACTATATGAAATTTTCCGATTCAATGACAAATTGATTAAAGAAGAAGATATTTTTGAATTCATGATTGAGTTTGATAAGTTTGGTCAAATTTGTCAAAATGATTATCAACTGAATTTCCCACAAACTTCAATCAGTAGAAGAATGAGTAGAATCAGTCACAGTATTGATTTCAATAGTGATTTTTTCCACAACCCCAGTGGGTATTCTAACGCATTGTTTGATGATGACGATTACGATGATTACGATGAAACCGATGATGGCTGCAATGATTACGAGAATGAGAATGAAAATGAGAATGAGGATGGAAGTGATGATTTTTATTACTATAGACAACAAAGATCAAGGAGACAATCTGCACAGCAAACACCACATGATGAAAGATCTTCAGTTGAAGAGAGTAATCCATTCCGTCATAGAAAAGTTGAAAACAAATATTTCACGAATGCTGGCGATGATGAAGGAGGTGTTGACGATTCTTTGTCAGTTAGAAGATTGGAGCATCGTGAAAGTTTCAATAGTTCAAGATCTGTCATTCGAAACAAATTAGCATTAGAAAGTCGTCACACATTACTGCATATTACTCCACGTGATGATGATGACGATGTCGATGACGATTATGTCGGTTATGGATCTTCATTGCATAGAAACAGAAGTGGATATGTAACAGATGAAGAAGATTCTGATAATCAGGAAGATTATGACTATGATTACAACTATGACGATGACGATGATGGTGATGGTGAAGATCAAGACGATGACGAAGAAGACCACGAACAATTTTATCAATTCAGAAGAAGGAAACCAGCACCACCACCAAACCAACCACAACAACAAAGTGATTTAAACATTTCATCAGTGCCCAGTATAAAAAGTGTTGAAGTTAAGCATATCCATAAATAAATAAAATAAAAAACCCACTTCTCTTCTTGATATTTATTTCGTTAATTAATAAATAATGCATTAATTTTGTCTAGGTTTAACGATTCCATCATGTATGAAATAATACACCACAGTTCCATCATCATTAATGATCCCAATAATCAATCTCTTCGGCCTCTCATTTATATCTTTTTCAATTCTCTCAAACCATGAATTGATCTCTATTACTGACAATTTAGAATCTTTTAATAATCTCGGTATGATCCATTCTTTGACAATCTCATCATCGGTAACGATTAATTTTTCCTTGGGATATCCTGATAGGTATTCGTTGTGATGCACTGTGACATTATTCCAGAGATTGTAATGGATTAGATTCAATCGGACTTGATCTATCGATGAACTTGTGAATGTGGTTGTTGTTGGTGTCATTTTTGGTAATTTTCTTGTTGATTATCCGATGTGTTGCAAGATGACCATTCCAGCATATATTACCTCAAAAGTGTATCAATAGTCAAGTAAAAAGAGAGAAAAAAATTCTGGCGTGTGCGATGGGACAAAGATGTGTGAATCGCGATCATCACAATCAATTGGTAGCACCAGAACGGAAAAGTGCAAGGGGAAATCTGCCAAAGCTACTGAAAATTATGGAAAATTGAAGGAACGCCAGTAAAAAGCAACAACGACACGTCTGAAGAAGAGATGAAATGACAAAGGACAAGGGGGAGATAATAACATCAACTAACTACCATTCAGCACAAACAAAGGTTTTGTTCATTTACTAAATTAATTATCCCTTTCAAGAAAAATACCCAAAAGGAAGTATGTCCACACCTGGACTAGACAGAGGGGGGGAGAGACGGAAAAGGAGGCGGGGGACCGAACTATATCAATTTTATAAGATTCGTGACCATACATGAAATTAGCTATCTTTTTGAATAACCTTCCTTTCCGTACTTGTCAAGGTTACATTCGATAGCATAAAGGGGTACTAAAAAATGTTAAAAACAAAAGAAAGAAAAAAAAAGGAGACAATATTTGCACAAAGGCAGGAACAATATGCATTTGACACAATATAACAAATCGAGCCATACCTGTGGATTCATTCAATAACACAATCAAGAACAGTGGGTGGCGGATAGCACAATCTAGAACAGTGGACACTAGCTATGAGATGGTTTGTGTTCCGCGTATTTAAGGAGCGAATGAGTGGGATTGACAACTTCAAAAGATCGAATGTAGTATTTGATATTTAGGATCTCAATTTTCCACTCGTGGTAGGTGGTGTTTTTTTTGCACCAACACCGTAACCAACTACAGATACACTCTCAACGATAAGTTAGCTGAGACACAGGTGGCACAAAAGACGTCTGTACCAATGACAAAAAAAAAAAAAACTTAAATCTTAACTTAAATAGATCTCCCCCCTTGTGGTTCCTGTTTTGTGGTTCATGGTGGAATTTCAGGTGTCTAATTTAAAAAAGTCAGATCTTGTGTGTGGGCTAATTTCTTTTTAAGCAAGCACTTTTGCTGAAACAAGATAAATCAAATCAAACCTGATCTAAAATTCCCAATCTAAATCTCAACAATACCAGGACTACAAAAAAGAGTTCTTGATGAGTTCAAGTTGAAACTGGATTGTTCAGTAAGAGAAGCTATGTGGTTGACATGAAATTCTCTTATCTTGATCGATTGTTTTTTTTTTGTTTGTTTGTTGATACTCCTCTTTCGTCTAAACGGAAGATTGTTCTCCTGATATCTCCTCCTCCCCCCCAATCTATTATTGATTGTTTATCTTTCTGATTAGACGCGTTTTTTGTTGAGACTGCGTGGGTGGAGTGGAAGAGGAGGAAGGGTACTTTAGGAGGACGAAATAAAAAATCTATTTTCTGTGGCAATACCACTCACGCGCACTCGCTCCTTTTTCCCCTTCGACCCCCACTGCAAGACTGCACTTCACGACGGGCCAGATCTTTTTTATTTTTGGGTCGAATGTCAAAAAAACAAAAACTAATAATGTCGAAAGAATAAAAACTTGCCATGCAATGCACACCAAAAAAAGGACTGCAAAAACAAATACCCGGAAAAAATACAAAATCGAATAACTTGTTATACTATTTGTGTAATAATTTGTATGTAATACGTAACAAGCACTCCTCGATCTAGGCTACAGCAACCCAGCATAAACGCATGTAATTATACTGTACAGTTCCCAAAGCTTGTATGTTGCTTTTTTTTTTTGTTTTTCCAATTCTTCCGTAATTATTGGACAAGGAGGAGGGGCTGCTTACCCAATTTGGGTGTTGTCGTCGTCAAGTCACACTGCTCGTGCTAAAACAACACCATATATCTTAGTGTTCGTTGCATTTACAATAGGAGAACACACGAAGAATAGGGGCTAATAAAGTTAAACGTTACAACATATTTCGAATAACTTTTGTTTATGTGTGGATTCCATGTTGTAGGCCATACAATAGCAAAGGGAAAGGCGAAGACTCACGCGTAGTATTGTTCACCGTTGTTTGCGTAACAATAGCTCCAAATTGCCCTTTGTAAGTTTCCTTAACAATACCAAAAAAAATACCTTTGTAAGTTTAAATAATTGCGACACAGAAGGAAGTATAAACTCACCTTGTAAAACAAGGAAGAAACAAACGAAGCACTTATACCCGAACCAAGACCGGATTTTGATAATTAGATTTAGATCGGAATTTTGTATGTACCAATATACAAATTTCACGATAAGGATAAGTTGTTAATTTGCTTATTAGGAGAGTGGGGACCCTTGGAAATGTAAGAAACCTCCTCATTATTTGCTCAACAATTGCGAAATTGGCCGAAAGGAAAAAAAAAAAAAATTCGGAAATTGGCCGCAATTGCGTTTTCTGCGTTAGCTGCGTTACTTGCGTTTGGTCCAACATATCCTTGTTTCCGTAGTAGTCATGCGATTAAGAAAAAGCGTTGACTACGTAAGGCGTTATCCCTTCTTCAACGTGTGTTAGTCACTTTTCTTTTGTGTGGATATTTTATGGCATAGAAGAGGGTTCATAAAATATCATTCCTTATCTTTCTTCCATGGAGTATTATTTTTGCTTTTCATCAATAATATAATTTATTTTACTTCCTTAATTTTTCTTTTTTTCTTGAAATTGTCAGTTTGACGAGCTGGCAAAAAGGATAGAGCCTTCTTTCTTGAATGACTAAAATGCGATTGGTTACAACAACGACAACGTTGTGGTGTTACTTTATTTACGATTTCACCAGTAGCCGCAAATGGAGAGGGGACGCTATTGCAATTTTCCCATAAAAAAAAAGAAAAATCGGACCACTGTTGTGTAAGTTGGTCTAAAAACAATGCACACTTGCCTGTCAAAATAAACTACAATAGCAAAATAACATATACCACATACAAATGTTGCATGAACAGGAAACGGTTTTATCTGGGTCTAGCCCAACCATTGGTATCCTCTGGATTTTGTTCTACTCTATTGATATTTTTTTTTTCTTTCATATTTTTTCGTAGGATTTATTAAACTTGGCCCAGACGTGTAGAAAACCGTATTTACGTTTTACATAACTGTGGAATCTTAGTATTTGTCTTGCTTAGAAAGAAAATGTTTCAATTTAGACGACGAAGAAGAAACGGGTACTCATTAGTTCGTGTAGAAAACGATTTACAAGCTAAAGCAGCATGGAACATAACCAAAGTTATCGTGTAGAACCACTCGTGGTTTCATTGGGGAATTTGTTTTTGGTACCTAACTAGACCCATGCCAATCAAAAAAAAAAAACACAACTCTATTCCCGTTTTCGCTTTAACCCAAGTTAGCTATAGAGCTCAATTTGCGGACTATGCTTTTAGTTCAAGGTATGTCTAATGCGACTGACATGAATTGCGAAGACGGAATTTTATGACATTAACTGATCTACTCCACTTGTAGGTGTTTGTTACTCTATAAATCATATGATTTATTGGTGGCCTTCATTGTTCTCCATTCTCAAGTACAAAGATAACAACAAAAAAAAAGAACACACATCCACCGGAGATTGGTTCAATCCTTTCAGAAGACAATCCTTATAAGGATTCCATTCCCCATTTGGTGCTTGGTCATCAACATTTGGTAAGGACGTATTATTTTGGTGATACTCATGAAATCGCCTCAATTTCTAAACCAATGAATTTGGCAGCTGGTGTAGGAACACCTTCATTCTCAAGACGCCTAGCAAACGAAACTCATGTTCGAACGACACACTCACACAAACAAATATTACCCACAGCGTACTTTTTCTAATACAACAATAAATTTGTGCTTCTTTGAAAGTCACACAAAATTACTGTGGTAAGAAAAAAAAAAAAGCCCTTTTATCGTTAAGCACAGGATACTCATATTCATGAATAAAAATACAACTATCCAATTGTTTCCGGCCATTTTATTATTTCATTTCCTGTTCCCACAGTCAATAGTCACTTATGATTTTTTTTTGTTTTAGTAAAAAGAAACTTTATTATGTCAAGTCTTGCATTATTGTTGAAGTGACAATAGCAAATGTGCAAGAAATGCAATTTATAGCCAAGTACAAAAAAATAGATCCCAAAAGGTCGAAAATAAAAAAAGAAAAATTTTCATCGTGTAATTACCATGTTTAGCAACATTAGTCCAACATACAGTAGTCTGTGCCTGTATGATCTACATAAATAGTTTTGCAATTGAGGAATATATAACCCATGTTACATCAGATTTAATTGTTGGTGCATTCTGGCAAAATTTAAAAATAAAAAAGAACGAGTACTCTCAATGAGTCTTATTCACGAAACAATCAAAGCTGGAACAGTATGGAAGGCTAAGTGAACAAAGAGAGTTATTTCTTTTTTATTTTTCTTAAAATGAAAGGGTTATAGGATGAGATTAATAATAGTATATTTTATTTCAGGTAGTTTAGTCTTTCTGGCATCAGTAAGTACAGTTTTGCGGTTTTGTGGGATATCCATGGGTACATATTATTTAGGTTGTCTTTGGTAAATTATAATGAACTCCAAAAAATATCACCACAGAAGAAGAAGAAAAAAAAAAAAAAGAACTAGTATCTATATTGAACCCTAGTAGCTAAGAAAAGTATTTAAACGTTTTGAATTTTCTCTTCTTTTTTTTTTTTTATTTCAATTTTAATTAATAGTACTTCAATTTTTTTTTTTTAATTTGCTTTCAGCATTCACTTACCTTAATACCTATATCATATATCTTTCCCACAACAGACTAGCTCACGATGTTTAGATTTTCAACAGATACACCTACCACTACTGTTGCTTCTAATAAGAACACCCAATTTACAAGACCAATACCAACTCCTTCCACATTATCACAAGCTCCAATTACTGCCAACACCAGCCAGTCTTCCTCGAGTTCTTCTCCAAACCTTCCATATTCAAAACGTATGCCATCTCCATTAATCAACAAGTACAGAAGCAACCAATCCACCATAACCGATACCGAATCCTTATCGAGCACCATATCAAACGTGACAAACACAAACTCCACCATTGCTACTTCCATAGCCAACTCCCCTCCACAGACTTCTAAAACCAATTTATTGGCCAGTGAGTACACCCACAGTGTTGCATCGGTTAACACAGGTGACGACGCATCCACACTTTTTGATACAGGCATGCCACCTAGGCGGTTACCACAATCCCAAAATTACCCCATCGACGACAGTATTTATCAATTGATAAGAATGGATACCAGAATGTCGATGGAATCTTACTATGTGGAGCCAGCCCAAGAAAAGTATAGAATCAAACTTTCATTGAACGAACGACAAATTGAATTGTTGAGATATACTTGGAACAAAATGTTACTAGAAGAATCAAGCAGCTCGGATAATATGCCTGGTGCATTTACCACAACCCCAGCAGAGAAGAAATCTCCTAAAAAGAAAACCAATACCAAAATAGAATCAACTACCATTGCCTCTTCCTTGTTCTGCCGTCAATTCTACTTCAATCTATTATCCAAAGATCCTGAATTGGAAAAACTTTTCCCAAGTATCAAACACCAAGCTGTTAGTTTTGCTGGGATAATGACGTTTACCATCAGTCAATTGGAAAATTTGGCCAATTTGGATGAATTTTTGCTGAAATTGGGTAAATTACATGCCAGAATATTAAACATCGAGGCTCCGCAATTCCAACTCATGGGAGAAGCTTTAATCCAAACTTTCCAAGAACGTTTTGGATACAAGTTTAACAAAGAGTTAGAAGACTTGTGGGTTAAATTATACTTGTACCTTGCCAACTCGTTGCTACAACATGGTATCGATCCTTTGTTGAAATTGCAAAGAATGGAATCACACGACAGTCTTGACACATCAGCAACCAGTGTTGATATTCTCAATACTTCTGCAAGCATGCTAAGAGATGACGTGAGTTCGTTGGTTCCTTCGACTTTGAGCAAGACTGCGTCAAATATGTCGTTGCCTAAACCACCTCCTACTATTGCCCACCTGTCTTTGAAAGACATGACGATACCGGAACAAAAGGCCGGAATCAAGAAGAAATTACATACAAAAGTGAAGAAGGCTAAAAACAATAACTGTGTTATCATGTGAGCTAGATCTTATATAGACGTTTAAATTTTTTAATATATTTGTACAACTATTTATTTGTGAAAT
Source organism: Candida frijolesensis (assembly GCA_030557105.1). NCBI lineage: Eukaryota > Fungi > Ascomycota > Pichiomycetes > Serinales > Debaryomycetaceae > Candida > Candida frijolesensis. Next base: position 23,584 of record JAKTVH010000379.1, on the reverse strand, counting down.
CGTGTTCTGAATTGTAATAAGGTGTGTTCGTTTTTTTTTTTTCGTTTGGCAACACCATTGGTTGTAAAATAAAGAATAAAATAATCAGTTCTGGGAGGGGGAAAAAAAATAAAAAAAACCGTTTGAGTGCAGGCACACTTTTTGATTTTTGACGCGTTGTTTCGAAAGGGGGAAGCGATTCACTATGAAACAATTTTTTTGTTGATTTTATTTGTTTCATAATTATGACACCCTTTACGCATACATTCTATGATGACACCACAATTCTAGATCTTCATACTTCGATACCTGTTCATCGTTTCAGCTTTCATTTTTTTTTTTTTGCAATCGTCTATTTGATGCAAACAAGACCGGTCTAGTTGTAGAATTGTATAGTCACGTGAATTTGTCATTATTTGTGGATGATTGTGACAGCGTGTATATTGCACAAAAACAAGGGACTTTTCAATAATATTTCCCAAAAGGGACAAATTGGAACAAAAAAATTCGTATTTCAAACACCCGCGTTTTGCAAAACTTAATAAACCACATCTATATAATCCGATCATTTAGTTCGATTGATTTTTGGATATTTAGATTATTGTCTGCAAAGCGAGTCTTTTGCAACATATGAAATTCCGTCTACTCTTTCATATGACTGGTTTTTTTTTTCATTATGTTACTAGAGTTTCCCAAATAATTTCAATTGAGCATTTTGTCTATATACAGGTTGTGAACAAAAAAAAAAAATCTGTATGTGAAACAAATACTTTTGACCGGCCCATGCATATGCCATTCTATGTTGTTCAATGCCCAATAGCTTACAACATCGTTAGGTGGTATTGGTAAAGCTTAGATGTAAAAGATGTAGAAGAAGAGCGCGTCTAGTAGGAACGTGTAATTAATTGACTCTACAACTTATAATTGTATAAATTTCATGGCTTCTTTTCTTTTGTTGCGGTGTGTTGGAATGGCACTGGTTTTGTCCCATTCCTTCCAATTTAACTAAAAAAAAAAAAAAAATTCGTGGTTGTCATTTCTAATTAGCGATTACCACTCTCTTTCTTTGCAAGACTAGTCTACCAGCAATAATCCGTTCACTATCATGACTGATTCAAGCTTTGACGAGTTCTTTGATAACGACTTTTATTCTGCTCCCACCTCCGTGGTCGATAATTCCAAAAACCACATCAAGAATGTTCGAAATTCCATCCAGATAAAACACTCCATGTCTTCAAAGTCTTTGAAAGATTTTACAGCCAACCCTACTACAACATCTACATTCACAACGTCCACGAAAAACAAGAGAACTTCCGCAATTAAAGCGTCACCTTCGTTGAAAGCTTTGGAAAATATACTCAATGAGAAGGGCAAGCAGTATAATACAGGTAGTACCACCAATGTGAATGCTATAGTCGAAGAACAGGAAGAAGAAGAGGACGAGGATGACAATTTCAACAGAGTCAATAACCAACAGACAAAGTTATCACCTCCGGTTGTGTTTAGCTACAGAAAAGATATTGGGCAATCCGTGCAAACTTTTGAAACTGCAAGTGAATCGTTGGTGGACGAAGAGGTCGGCGAAGACGACGAGTCCACTTTAACCAACAATAACACCAATGTTCCTTACACTGTCAGTAGTTCGATCTTTAGTAACAATGATTTGACTAAGAAAACAAGCAAAGCGTCGTCATCTAATTCTCACAGGTACAACAAATCGTCGATTTCGACAATCAGTGAAGGTGGCTATTCAACCGATGATACACCAGTGGTAGCACAACCGTTAACTTTTCAAAGTTTTACACCTCATAGTCATGATTCACCGCAAGTAAAAATGGTGGATATAAAAGAAGAGTACCCAATTGTTCCTAGTGGGTACGCCACGGAAAATAATAATATTGGCACAAAGGACACTAACAATAGTACCAAGAATAATCACCAGAGTAGTGTTTCTATTTACAATAATAATAGATTTTCTGAAGTCACCGAACCAAATTTTTCATTGTATCAACAACAATCAAATTATCAAGGAGTTCCCACAGAAGAGTATCCTCTTTCTGTTGATCAATCAGCATACCTTTATTCTTTAGATCCAGAAATGCCACAAAAAAATTCTCACTCGTTACAGCCACCGAGACACATAAAATTGCCTACCGCTAACAAATCACAGAATTCCTATTCCACAGGAAATCCTTCATCGTCTCCCCAAGCAACAACAAACAACCCGCAATCAAACAACCCGTTCCACCCTGCAGTCACTTCGACCACCAACACCACCATTACTACCACCGCCACCACCAACAATATTTCTCCTCATCAAAACCAAAAATACAATCCTTCTACTACCAATCGCAACGTGCCGGGCGCATCAGCATTACAACACCCGGCCCACCCAGGATCCAATATTCATAATCAAACCTATCTTCCCAGCAACAATTATAATAACAACAATAGCAGCAACAGCCACGTTATCCCTAACAAAGTCCGTCGCACTGACAGTAATATTTCGTCATCCAATATGTCGGTCGAATCGAACAATTCATCCCTTAATACTAGCCCCGTCGGGACACGCCCTAAAATTGTTCGTAAATCGAAAAGTATGTTGACGGTGTTGTCCAATAACGCATCCATGGAAAATGTTCATAAACCTGCTTCTCCCTTACCAGAGACCCCTAAACAATCGGTTTTATTAGATCCTGTTGGACCTTCTTCGGCGTCGCCCAAAAAATCCCCTCATCTAAGATCGAGTTCTGCATTTTCCTTAAATTTAACGCAAAAGCAAACTACCAGCACAGGACCACCAAGGCCCTTGAGTCATAAAAGAAGCAGCACGATGAGTGACATGAGCAAGTTGCACTTGGAACAACCAGTATCACAACCGTCAACAGCTAGTGTCCAGTCTTCTACAAACACAAATAACACCCTGACCTCATCAACAGGAACGAGTGAAAGAAAGAAATTTAGCTTTAAGTCGTTGTTTAAATCAAGATCTAAAAACCATTCTTTGAATACGACCCTGGAACCAAAGAAGCTTACGTCTAAATCTTACTCCACTCCGAATATGCAAGCGTTGACTGAGCAACCCAAGGAAGTGGAACAAGAGTCAGAGCAACAAAGACCTGCACCTAAATCTAATAGTTCATTCATGAACAGGTTTATGAAAACTAAATCATCTGAGAATCTTGCTAAGATGGGCACAAAGGACGAAGACAGCAAACCTCTGGAACAAAACAAACGTGCAAATCAAAAACAACCAACTGCGCATATCAAAAAAGAAATACCACTGGGCAATCCTGCTGTTTCGTCAACTCATCCTGCCATGACTAAAAAGTCAAGTAACAGATCAATGGAATCAAAACCAAAACCAAAACCAGATGAAAAGCCTCTTCCGCCATTGGCAAGACCAGGTAGTTCTAATTTTATTCGAGAGATTAGTGAAGACAGTGTTTATGTTGGCAAACATGATGTTAATGATCATGATGATATCGAAGACGAACATTCAGGAGAAGAAGACGTGAAATCAAGGGATGGTTCTGATGAATCTGAAGATAATTTTGACCAATTGTCTTACTCCAGATCAATTCCAGAAGAAGAGGACTTTGAGTATTATGACGCTAAAAACTTGAAGAACAATCCACCACATAAATTAACTTCTGGGAATCAATATGGAGAAGAGATTGAATTGTTGCCACCATTAATAGATTCTAATCAATTTGGCTCACCATTTAAAGTTAATTATCAAAGCTCACCTGCTTCAGTTAAAGAACGTCCACAGCAACCAGGATCAGAGGATAGCCCAACACAAAAAAGAAAACCACAATCGACAATTCCTATTAGACCTCCTCAAAGTTCACCACCTAGTAGATTTCCAGATCAACAACATAATATTAACAACAATAATCAATTATTGGGTGAAGCATTGTTCCCTAAATCGTTGAATGCACACGAAGTTGAAAGCATTGTTTCATTGGAGAGATCAAGGTCTATGAAATCGGTCAAATCCAACAAGCGTAATTCATTTGTTAATTACAACGGTAGTGATGAAAATATTGTTCACTATGTTGGTCCAACATCGAACCCTACCACTAATACTGGAATGACAAGATCGAATTCAATCTTGAAGAATTCTACGAGTAGGAGAAGCAATTTGAATGAAGAGTTGACCATGAATTCAATCGATGCCAATATTTCTCAATATGCAGCCGAGATGAATAGTAGTCAACACAATCTTAACACGAGTTTGGTTCTCGATGATGAGTTGATGGAATTTAGTCACTTTATTGATGCTGATGATTTGAATTTTGCAGATTCTCCTGTTCTTTCTGGTACACCAGTTAAAAATGGAACTTTTGCTACTTTTAACAATCTTCCACCATCGCCACTTGATATTGGATCCTTTGACAAATCCCAACTCCGACAAGGACAACCACAACAACAGACACAAGCAAGAACATGTACAAGCACAAGAACAAAAACTTCAGCAGTCTCCTCAAATTGTTGTGGTTGTTGATAAACATAAATATGAAGAACCAAAGCCACTTAAAAATGCTCAAGTGAGTATTGACTCGAGAACACCGTCATCTTCTCCACTTTCCATGGAACATACTGAATCACCAAAAACGAGTGTTGAAGGTAATGAAAACATTCATGACAAAGAGAAAGCTGCGAGTAGTGTAACAAAAAGCGATGATTCACACCCAAGTAATCACACTACTACGCCTGAACAAGACGACGATCTCACTAGTGATGCCGCCACTGAAATTATCAGAAGTTCCCCAATTTTGGAAAATGCATATAGAGTCAGACAATCAGTGGATGCAAGCGAAGAAAAAGGTGCAACGACCAAGGCACGTCCAATTTCAATGTCATTCAAAGGTTTGAATGCACCTTCGTTTTCTGATAAGTTCAGAAATCAAGATTTAAGAAGTAGTGATTCTCATCAATCATTTAATATCAACTTCAATGACGATTCATCCAGTTCTGTTGGTGGAGGATTTGGCACGAGTTCAGATGATGATTATGAAAGTGAAGACTACGATAGTAGTGGTAACAGTAATTATAATTACAAGAGTAAAGGTTATCGCGGACAAGGAAACACAAGAAAAGAGTCACCATTAATTCCACCACAAGTGACTGTTAATAATTCATCACCATTAGCCCAACATCCAGCAGCCCAGTCCCCTGTTACTTCAATTAAATCTTCAGTATTTTCCCCAAGACAAGCACATAAAAAGACACCTTCCCCATCTGACGCTCACCACCAACATACACTCCCACCAAAGAAATTCTCGCATAATAAGATTCCTTCAATTTCAGATCAATCATCAATTAATTCGGGATCACCTAGATCATTCACTTCGATGATTAGTAAGAAATGGGGTAATTCTTCAAACAAAAAATCACCTGCCACCAGTCCAAGACCCCCTCCTCCACCTCCACAATTTGTTCAGAAAATATCCAACGGAGTTAGATTCAGTTCTAGAATCATCTTGTATGACACCTATAATGAGGATGAATATGATAGACATCCAGATACGGCAACATGTAATCAATTGACTCCATTGTTGGCACAACAAATTAAAGAAGAGTTGAATACATTCAAAGGAGAAATGGATATTCATGTTGAATCCAGATGTTATACTCATTTTTTTTAAATAGATCCCTTACACAGATTTAAATTTTTACAGAATAATATATACTGTTTTAGATTGCTTTACGAAAAAGTATTTTAACATTTGTATATTGTTGGCATTATCTATTTAGTATAGGTTCCATCTTGTTTTTGTTGTTGATGAGTTTCATGGGCACTTTTGAATATTTTATCTAAGACTGGGTAATCCAGCTTGGCAATTTTTGCAATTACAGTTTCAGGGGTTTCCATAATTACCACCACATATTCGTTATTTCTGAAGTCCAAACAAGTAGTGGATGCCCAATTAGCACCATCGTATTCTTTTAAGGAGACAATTGGAGGTTCTCCATTTATGTATTCTGGGTATGCCATTTCGAGGGTTGTTTGTAGTTGATTGCTTCTGTTCTTCTATTCGGAATTTTTTTTTTTTTTTTTTCTTGCGATTTAGTTGAGTTTGGTTCATCTCATCAAAATTCGTTACTATTCTGTAGACGTCAAATAATACCAAAAACTAATAATATTAGACTAACACACACAAAGTAATGACAGAGGTGAATCAAGAGATGAAAATAGTTGTTCCCGGACAATACATAACCCCAATCTACAAATTAGAAAACAGCATCACATCGCAATACATACCAGGAAAGGGAACAGTGATATCTAATATCGAAGTCCCAAATGATGCCAATGGTAAAACCATCCCACTTATAGTTTCAACCATTCTTGGGAGTGTCCACATTACACAAATAAATACTCCTCAACCCAAGGCGCCATCAAATCCAGATAATATACAACAAGATGAAGATTCCACGAATATTACTAAATATTTAGTGTCTGTTATTCCTAAAGGTTCCACCACGTACGTTTCCGATGAGGGAAACATTGGCAAGGAAGACCAAATCTCAATCAATTTACCCAAAGAAAACGACGTTGTTTTGGTTCGAATCACCAAAATCAGTAATATTCAAGCATATTGTGAGATCATTTCATTAGAAACTCGTCCAATTTTATCTGATTCAGGCATAGGTTCCAATGGAGCCCTTACTCATGTTTCATTACCACACGGAGGTGGATCTCAACATTTATTCAATTTACAAACCGTGGCTAGTTCACAATCGAATTTATCGAATTTCCAAATCTATGACATTGGTGAGAACTTCAAGGGGATAATTCGTATTAATGATATTAGATCTACGGAACGTGATAAATTGAAAATCATTGATTGTTTTAAACCAGGGGATATTGTCAGAGCAGTGATTATTTCCTTGGGTGATGGATCGAATTATTATTTGAGTACTGCTAGAAATGATTTGGGGGTGGTGTTTGCTAAGAGTGAGAATGGTGCTGGTGGGTTGATGTATCCCTTGGATTGGCAGAATATGATTGATTTAGAAACTGGGTTGATTGAAAAACGTAAAAATGCAAATCCATTCATATAACTAAAAACTAAATAAACGGTAAAATAGCGGATACATATATCTAAAAATTTCTATAGTTCTAAATTACATAGCAAATATTAAAATGTCCCTTAACCATAGGACAAGAAGTGAATGAAAAGTAAGTGGTAATGATAGGGGAGTATATACATTATTATTTTTTGGTTTATATGGATCCAACTGGATGAATCAAAACTTCATTATCACCTCTCAAATCAATCTCACTTAATCCCACCACAGAACCGAATTTCTCAAATCTTTCAAAATATTGATGCTTTTTATCTTGGGAAATTTCAATCATTTTGTTCCAGTATTTGCTATGATCATATTCGAAATTAACACCACCTTCGAAATCCTTATCCAATTGTTGTTTAGGGACATAATTGATAAATGGTTCATCAAATACCAACTTTTCTCTTGTTAAAGGATCAATAAATGGATGAATAATTTTCAAGAAAGTCCATCCCAACCATGGTATATTCGTCAAAAGAGCCTTACCTAATCTCTCTGGATAATGGGTTTGTAAAATATGCAAGACTTGTCTACCGATCCCCACTGGAGGAATTTTATTCGATTGGGTACCAACAGGACTGTGTTTAAAATCAATCAACAACGCCAAAGAATCTTGACCAGAAGGCATGTAATCAATGACTCTTTCTAACATGTATACCAAATGTTGTACTTGTCGTTCACTAGTTTTAGTATTTTGTCTACCTGGTTTCAAATACAAACAAGGTCTGGAATCGTTATCATATCCCAAAATAACCTCTTTACCAGTTTCATTCTCAACACTGACCAATTCACCATTGACTTCATTTTCATTATCGAACGGTTCCGATATTCCAAACTCTCTTCTCCAACTCAAGGTTAATTCAATTCTATCAATAGCTTCTTCAGTGTTCCATTTGGTGGCTCTTAAGTATCTGAGGAAACATTCCCTGGTCAACCAGGATTTTTCACCAACTGTCAACTCTTTCGCTTTGGTTCCTGCCTTGTGGTCGTTTTCACTATTGGCTATTTTCAAATTTGAGTCTTGGAAATGGTTCAACACCGTAGTATATTTGGATTTTTGTTCTTGGGTCAATTCGGGTTCCGTGGGAATGATTGAATCGGAAGATGGTTCTGAGAATGGGATGTACGTAGGTACTTTGGTGGTGGTAGTTGTGCCGATTTTCTCATTGATAATGGTAGTATCCGTTGATGAAGAAGGGGAAGAAGTGGTAGCAGCAGGTGGTGGGGTGCTTACTCTATTTCTTAATTTTGCAAACATATTCAGTTGAAAGGCTTAAAGGTTAGTTGATGGAATAATAAATAGAATACAAGAAGAGAAGGAAAAAGAACGAAGGGGAAAAGATATTTTTATTTATTTATTTATTTATTAAGTTGGTTGGAAGTACGGTCTTTGTTTTTAACAGAAGGGTACCCACATCTAGTAATCTGACTAATCTTATACAGCAAGGTAGAGACGGAAAAGGGAAAGTAAGCTAAAAAAAAGTGTTATATCCGAACGGCTCTTATTCCGCATCGGCTACACAAAACCGGATATGAATTGCGAACTTCCCTTTTGCTTCCAAGTTGTTCCGCTTCCTGCCCCCAGTAAATTATACTTTACTTCCTATCACATAATCTCTAGTATTTCCGGACATGACACTCTCGATTAGTTCAACGGTTCTCATGAATGCTACGGCTGACTTGTAGTTCTGTTGTGTTGTTGTTGGACTAATACTGGTGAGGATTTCCTGAAGATCATTTCGGTATTAAACCCCTTTCTCCGAGAAAAAAAAAAGAAAAGAAAAAAAAAAAGGCGGAACACATTGCAAACTCTTGCCCATATTTTAACAGCTCACTTCATGTATTTTTGGCTCAAGGGAGAGGTTGTTTCGTAAGATTATGCCTGTGACGACCTAAGTGTCTCGTGGGGTTTCAATGTTACCAAATTGCTATGTCATTCTTCCTGTATGTTTTGTATAACGAGATGGTGAACGGGTTTTAAGGAGCCCCGGTAAGCGCAAACAAGCGGATCGAAAAGAAAAAAATTTAAAGAAGGCGAAAATTGATTGGCCGAGACGTAGGCTTTAAACTAAGCATGGCGACGCGCGTCTTCTTGTTCAGGTAGTAATGATTGTTTGCGCGATTTTCTTTGCATTCGTCATCTTCGTTACTTATCTGAAAATAAACAATAGTCACCAGATGAAGCAAACAGGTATATCCTTATACATCTGTATTTTCTACTGGCATTGATCTTCCTACGAAAATGAAGAAGACCGTGACGAGACTTCAGGGTTTGGAGATTTCAAAGAGTATCGTCTCCGTCAGTTCTTTTTCTTCATTTCCAGATTAGGTATGGACCGGGATTTCCGACATTGCAGTTACATTGATCAATAAATACACTTGGATATCCTAGTTTTCTGTAATGATCACGGAAAAATATGAAAAGGCAACCACAAAGTGTTCTCCATGTCTGCAGTGTAAGTTATTCGTCAACATTGGTCAGCTTACATCAATTTGAAAAATAACAATGACCAATGGAACATTGCCATGTCGTATTGGTCAACTTATGTGGACCACATCACTTCGTGAAGAATACTTTTGTAAGATCACTAACCATGTTAGAAAATGTGGGGTTGAGTTTGGGTTGGCAAGATGATTTAGATAAGCACTCTATCGAACCTAATTTGCAATCTAACCATACTTTACATTACCACCACCTTTTATAAAGAGAATGTGTCCTATTCCATATAGAATTATGAATTCTTAGTTATTTCCCTTTTCATCTTATCAACTGATACCCACTACTCTTCGATGATTTACTTTTTTCATTCCGACCTTACTTCCGACTGCAAAGAACCATTATGTCACGTGTTACATTTTGCATGAATTTTTTTTTGCCTCTTCTCGCCTGCAGCAATGATTGAATATGGTTAGTTTCGGTGATGAACAATCCATAACGACACACGTAAACAACAACCTTTCCCCTTTTACTTCAACCACCAAAAACTGATTATCATGGACGAACAGTTTGCTACACGACAACCTAGAAGGCTACCCACATTGGCACAATTATCAATAGCCAAACTAAGGCGACATGTCTCACAGATAACCGATGTTGGCAATGCACCATTCCATTTACTCGAACCAATATTACAACAAATGCCATCAAAGCAACTAAGAGAACTAGAAAGTAACTGTAACCAACTTCTACCTTATTCAGATAAGTTGTGGATAAAGTTGATTGCAAAAGATTTCCCTGATCGTCCCATAAAGCTCGATCCGCTAAGGACATTTTCATCGTCAACCAATCCAACAACTTCAAATTCCATGCCTTACAAAGCATTGTATTACAAATATTGCAAAGATAGGGACAATTTCAGAAAAGACTCGGCGAAGAGGTTGAGACATGCCAATAGGTCTATTGAGAAAGAGAAATCGAAAACTAGAATCATTGCTGTTGATCAAATTTTGAGGGATCCCAGCATTCGAAAAACGAATTATACTAGTAGTACTGGGTTTACCAGATCTATGCAACCAGTTAACAAAAATTCCATATTGGAGAAAGCGAAAAGAGACACTGTGCAATCAAGAAATCTCATATTTGCTAGAAATCAACACATGAGGGCTTATGATCCTTTTCATGCTTTCAAAGTACATAACACAAATGGTCATAATGACTTCATACGTCCTCCTGGTGTTCATAACAACACTACCAGAAGAAGAACTACATTTTTCAATGCAACAAGTGACAGTTTGAAGTCACCAACATCTACGGATCCATCCATACCTCAGCTTCCTAAAACTTCAAGAGTCAAGGAACAAGCTTCAAAGAAAGGTACGGACAATCAACAGTTATCTCCTGTCAAACCAGTGCCTAACACCCAAAAGACATCAATATTCCTACAGCGTAAGAGAAAACCTTCTCAGCAGCCAATACCTGCATCAACTACAACGACGAAACGAACCAGGAGACCTCCACAAACAAAAGAACCTCCAAGTAAAATAAAACAACTCAAATCTTCTATATTTAGTTAACTAATATATACACACACACAGACAGTTGTCATTTTATTACTTCAACTTTCTCTTCTTCAATAGTCTTCCAGAACTTGAATCCTCTAATTTCTTCTTATATCCCGATCCATTTAGCTTATCAGTTTCTGTACCTTGATTATCCTCAACAAATTTCTCATTATCATTGACCACAACGGCTTGTCTATAACTCTTTGTTTTCAATTTACCGTTAACCAATACCTTTTCAGGGTTCTCACTTATGAATTTCCTTCCCTTATTTTTTTCCAATCCCAAAGTACCCAACAAGATCAATATATCATTCACATTTCTCAACTGTAATGGGTTCTGAGCCCCACTGGAAACAACCAATCCCGTGGATCTCGTTCCTCGAATCAATTGTAATACATTATTGAAAAAATTCTTCTTGATTAGATTACTACTGGTTTCGTTACTTGAATAACCCACATTTCCTGAAATTAATTGACTATAATTGATTTCGAATTTGATTCCTTTCTCAACTGCGGTATGTAACACTTTGAATTTAAGGAAATAATTCAACTTGCTTGAAAGATTCACCGAGATCAAATCGATTTCCAAATTCAATACTGTCAATTGTAACGCTTTTTCATTATTTGGCTGTACGGCAATGATATCAAACTGGTTGGATAATTTGGCCAAGGATGGGATCTTGGACGGATCATTAACAATCAACGTTATACGAGAAAATAATCGAAGTTTGGGGAATTTGGGTCTTAGTTCTTTCAATAAGGAGTCAATAGGAATAGGGTTGATTTCATGTGGTGAATTAAGTGGTACTTTGATGGAATCTGAGATGGCGAAATTTAATACTTGATGCGTTATACCGAGGGAATAGTTCGTTATGATGGTATTCTTGAGGTTTTGTAATTCTTGTGCATTGGGTTTTTGGTCATATGAAGTGCTGGGCCAGGGGATATTTAGATCGTATGACATGATTGCGATGGATTTGATTGTTGATAGATGCTATTGCAAAACGAAAGGTCAAAAAGTTTTTTTTTTTATTCTTGCGATGATTTATGTTTGGTGTAGCGCGGTTTGTGTGGTCATATTAGGACGACCTGCCTGGCGTAACATGGTAGCACAATCCAACACCATTATGAACAGTTCTGATTGATGGAACAAGATACACCATTGACAAAAGAACCAACCTGTACTCTGGATGCCTTTGTTTAACACAGTCACGTTTTATTTGTATATATCTATGAATTACTAATCTGCTGCCAGCAAAATTCCAAGTAACTTGGTTCCACAATTTTTGGCGCCAAGTTTTATTTTTTTTTTCGCCACCGCCGCCGACATTCACCCACAATAAAAGTTTGTGTATAAATATCTGGTCAGAGCCTTTTTCTTTCCTTAAAGACAGCTTTTCCCACCAACCAATATCCACCACAACTACTGATGTCATCAGTTACAAATTTATTTATCGACAAAGCACAGCAACCTAACCAAGATAACCATGGGGTCATGGATCTTGGAAAGAACTGCCAGTATTGTAATCAATTAGATTTCCTACCCTTTGTTTGTGAGTTTTGTAACAAGACATATTGCTCTAATCATAGAACCATAGAACAACATAACTGTGTCAACAAGGATAAATTTTTCAACCAACATACTAGATCACCAAGTCCCAATTCTGGTGTTTCTTCCAAGACATTATTCCCGGATCGTGAAGCTGATAAGAAGAAATTAGAGGCCAGTTTGAATAACAGTGGTGTTAGACCAACGACTATTAAAGAAACACAATTCAGAGTTGGTGATGTGGCTGGCACTAACGCATTTAAGAAGTTTCAAAGATTTTTAAATATCCAAAAAAAGAAGAAATCGGGGAGTAGTGGTAGTGGTAGTGGTAGTGCTGGAAACACGATCAACAAACTTTTTGGAAAACCAAAGACAAGTGCTAGTAATAAGTATGTCGATATTGCCAATTTGAAAAAGAATGCCAAGGGAGATAGTAAGATCAAATTGGAAGAAAAGATATTCGTTTGGTGTGTTTATGTGAAGAACCCAGACGATGATTCAATTAATGTTGAAAAAGACAAAAAGCCAGTATTTGTTAACAAGAATTGGGCAGTCGGAAGATCCCTTGATTCGATTGCCGATACGTTACATATTCAGAATAACAATAATGTGACAAGCAACTCACTGGAAAAACTTAATATATTCAAATTGGAAGAGAGTGCTAACTTAGAAGGAGAACCCAAATTGATTGGCACTTCCATAAAATCGAGTGTTTTTAAAACGGGTGATACTATATACTTAGTTAGAGGAACCATATGAATGCTATAAAAAACCGTGCATGTACATTTATGTATTAAAAAATATTTATAATAAAATTAATAATTCCTATAATACCCGTTCATTTAAGCCTGTCTTTTTTGAATGTGTATCATATCTCTGTGTGTGAATAGTTAGTGTCTTTATTTGCCTAGTATACATTTTTTGGTTGATCATGGTCTAACCAATTCATGAGGCAATTTTGGTCGAATAGATGTTCCCAACGACTGAATTTCCCAATGTCACACAACTTCGTAGTATCAGTAGAAGGACATAAAAAGTATGGATCATGTTCGTATCCAATGTCCCTAAACCAATGAACTTTATCCTTGGGAGCAAATAAACTCACCCCAATTGAATGGACGGGAGCATCACCCCAACGTTCATAATAAAATTTCCCTGTTAAATCAAGATGCTTGAACCAATTGTCATAGGCTTCACCACGGAAGAAATCCATATCACCGATTTCAAAATTGGACCAGAAATGACATGTGGAGTAACCTCCTGCAACTTTGTTTTTTTTGGGGTTTTGCAAATCCTCTACTAACCATTGGAAAGTTCCATTGGGGTTTACGTATTTGTAGTTGTCATTTTGATTCAAATAAGTCAATGTCTCTGGCCATAATGTTTTAATGGTTTCTTCGATATCATACAAGCTGATGGTGAATCCATAAACCTTCTTGGTGTCTTCCATATACTTGAAAACGTCGTAATCGATGCTGGTAAAGAATTTGACCTGAGGTTCGATTCTCCAATAATATTTGTATTTAGCCAATTCGGGAACTTTGTAAAATTGACCCAGATAAAATCGACACATGTTATGATAGGATCCCTTTTTGGCATAGGCAATGTTATGTTTGAACATGATTTCCATTTCCTTCTTCTCCTTTTCAAGGTCTATGAATGAGGGTTTATCCCATAGTTCTGGCTTTACATGAACAAACTCCACAGGTGCTCCTTCAGTATACTTGACTATTCTAGTTTTAAATTTATCCGTGAATGGTTGATCATTTAAAAAGGTATATGGATAGTTGAATTTGTTGTTGAATTGTTTTTGGAATCGTCTGATACTTTGACCAATCTTAGCAACTTCTTCATTTCTAACCAACGCCAATATGGTTGCATTCGCATGTTTATAATTGGCCAAATCTTCTTTTCCAGGTGGTGGCACTAGTATTGCGTCTTTTGGTCCTCCCACTTTTTCACTCAACAATGCTTTATAATCTTTGTTGGTCTTGGTGACGATTTCTTCTGGGGTACCTTTCTTGTTCCCCTTATTCAAAAACTTGAATTGAACTTTGCCCGAAGCTAAAAGGTAACCGTTTGTATCTAGTTCAGGAGTGGCCGATTTGAGATATTTCAAACCAGGCAAGTAGGAGAAGTCAAACTTGTCAGTCAATGCTTTCATAGAAGACCAATCTTCGGGAGTATAGTTTTCCGCCATTTTGATTAAATGTTTGTGACTTTGGGTATAAAATAGGATCAAAGGTAATGCAATACCTACGGTAAGGATGAGCAATAGGTTGACGAGTTTCCTTCTCCTTAGACTTATCAACTTAATCATGCTTGATCTTTTGGTTTGGAGAAATCAGATATACAAGTAAAAATACAAAAGAAAGGAACAAATAGTGAATTATTCAAAGCATTGGGAGTAACAATTGGAAGTTCGGCAAATGTGAAAAAAAAAAAAAGAATCGTGAATTTGATTTTCAGCCAACGGAAAAATTGGCTAGGAGGTGAAATCGAATTGAATTATAAGCCTTGCCCAGGCGGTGTGTAATTTTGCTCTGTGTTTTTTTTTTTTTTTGCTTTTGTTTCGACATTGTTCTGTGTTTTAGGGGTTTTGTCGTTTGTGTGTAATATATCTGAAGATGTACCTTTATTGTTACTGTACATCAAGATCACCTAGTGGTTTTTAAATGTTGTGAGTTAGTTTGGGAAGGTGTTGGTAATTTTTGCGCTCCAAACCATCGTACCGTGGTTGTATAGTAAATCGGATCAACCCTGAAATTGCCGACCCTACTTGGCTTTCCCCTTTTTGTTCCTTCTCTCTCGCGGTGCCTGAAAAATTTATTTATTTATTTCTTCGGTTGATTGTTTCCATTTATTTACAAATCGCGTCTTGTTGTCTTTCTACGGTTTTACCTCAGATGGGATAAAATTTTCACTACTACTAGCCAATCCTCTCCTCCAACACAACTTTAAGAACAAGCCACCATTACCAAACGAAGATATAACAATGACTTCTGCAACAGAACAACAACTATTGTACACCTTGGGATTTATTCGTTGCAAAGAAAACAACAAAATCTTACTTTTGAACAGGAACAAAGCACCATGGATGGGCATGTACAATGGTGTCGGAGGTAAGTTACATTCTGGTGAATCAGCCTTGGATTGTATGGTACGAGAAGCCAACGAAGAAACCGGATTAAACTTACCGGAATTCAAAAGCAGAGGAGTCATGACCTGGGAAGTGAATTATTCTGATAAAGGAACTTCGCAACAAGGTCCAAGTATTGGTGGATTGTATCTCTTTACGGCTGATATTTCCTTGGAACAATACGAGAATTATAGAACACCATTGGTTTATAGTCATGAAGGAATATTGGATTGGAAAGATTGGGATTGGATCATGCATCCAGATAATCTCGGAGTGGTGGATAATATCAAAATCATCTTCCAATATCTTTTTGACAGTGAAAAGGATGATTTGTTTACTGTAAAGTATAATGATCGCAATTTGATTAGTTGTGTTTATTACCCAGGTCGAAATCCACTATATAATAAAGATTAGCTAACGAGTTGGATTATTGAAAAATATATAAATATGTATTATTTAGTGCAGATTGGAAGAGAGTCAATGTGGAAGTTATGGATGTAATTGGCAGACTTAAGACTTCAATGATGATGTTTCTTATCCATTCTGTTTTGTTTGTCTTGCAGTGTTGGCATCCTCTCCTGCCTGTTGTTCTACATCTGGCAGATCTGAGTCGATATAAACTTTTTTTTTTGTCCAGTCGTCGTACCACTTTTTTTCTTCCAGCATCGGGCACATCACAAGCAAAAATTCTACATGATAAGACTACTGTTACGAAGTAATATTCGCCATAATGGGATTAGGACATATTCAAGATTACCAGACAAGTCAACCACTTTAGCCAAGTTTGATTTCCCTTTGGCTACACATACCATAAAAACCATCAATTCTGACATTGAAAAATACTTGAACAAAAAACAAACCAAAATAACATTGAATGGACATATCAACAGGAAATCAAGAATAAGACCAACTTTGGGTTTTGGATTTTTGAGAGATACAAATGGGGACGAAATCCAACTATTGGCAACACCACAGTTCACGAATGAACCCATATTTGAGTTAATGAAGAAATTAACAGTTGAAGATTCTGTCAGTGTGACAGGGTTTATACAACAAAAACAAACCAAGGAAGATGATGGTTCAAGAGAATTGGAATTGGTAGTTGAAAACTTCCAGATTTTAAATGGTTCAAATTTAGATGCAGCAAGATTGGACAAGTTGAAGCATGGTAGTCCAGCTGATATCCCACCTCAATTCAGGTATTTACAATTAAGAACTCCATACTATCAAAATTCGTTAAGGTTAAGAAGTGAAGCAGCTCAATTAATTAGAGAGATTTTTACGAAAAATCACGATTTTGTTGAAATCGAAACACCGTTGTTATTCAAATCGACACCAGAAGGTGCTCGTGAATTTTTGGTCCCCACTAGAGCATTTAATAAATTCTACGCACTACCTCAATCTCCCCAACAGTACAAACAAATATTGATGAGTTCAGGGATAACTAGGTATTTTCAAATTGCGAAATGTTTTAGAGACGAAGATTTAAGATCAGATAGACAACCTGAATTTACACAAATCGATTTGGAGATGAGTTTTATCAATAATTCAGATCAAGTTGGTGTTGTTGTCGAAGATATAATTCATAATGTTTGGAACAAAATTGGAGGCAAGCCAACTTATAAAGTAAATGAGGAAGGCTACTTGGAAGAAATTTCCCATGAAAATACGGATAATAGTAAACTACAATTTAACAAGTTGGATTACATTGATGCGTTAACGAAGTATGGTATCGACAAACCTGACTTGAGATCAAATTTGACATTTACAAGTCTTGAAGATTTCTTTGTTGCCAAAGAGAATGAAGAGTTTCCTGTTGTCGAAATATCTATATTGAAACAAACATTTGAACCAGGCACATCTAAGAAATACAAATTACCCAAATCTTTCACTGATGATCATGAGTTTTCTTCTAGACGGCCATATGTTTGGGCGGTCAATAAACCAGAAGATGCCATCAATTGGTATAAAAAATTAGTTGATGCCGGTGTGATTGAGCTTACTAGTTCATTTGACGAAATGAAATTGAAATCATTGTTGGGCTTACAGCCAGGTGATGTTTTCGCGGTTTCAACAAGATCGAAATTGCCATATGAAAACCCTACTCCATTGGGTAAATTCAGACAGTTGGCCATCAAAGAATACGCAGATAAATGGCAACGCCCAATCATCAAAAATGGCCAAGTCACCGAACATTACAGTATTAATGATATGGTTGTGGGATCTTGGGTGGTCAACTTTCCCTTGTTTAACCCTGTTGAAATTGATAATACAAACAGCGGCGCAAAAGAGAAATATCCGAAATACGATTACACGAAATTTGAATCAACTCATCATCCATTTACTATGGCCAAAACGGAAGACTATGACTTGCTAGAAGCTGATCCATTGAAAGTGAGGGGAGAACATTATGATTTGGTCATTAATGGAGTTGAAGTTGGTGGTGGTTCGAGAAGAATCCATGACCCTGATTTGCAACAATACATATTTGAAGAGATCTTACAAATTTCCAATTTCCAAGACTTGTTTGGTCATTTATTGAAAGCCTTGAGTATGGGATGTCCGCCACATGCTGGGTTAGCATTGGGCTTTGACAGATTATGTGCCATGTTGATTGGTTCAAACAGTATTCGAGATGTTATTGCCTTCCCTAAGAATCAATCAGGAGTTGATCCCGTTGTTGAAAGTCCAACTGGTGTCAAAGAGAAAACCTTGAATGAATACTACATTACCACAAAAGAGTAGACTCTTTCTAAAAGAATTTTTGTATATATTGTTTATTATAGAACAAATAGATCATTACATTGTATATATATATCTCAATGTCTATTACGTCCTCTAAGTTTTTGTTTCTTTTCTGAAGTAGATCCAGTGGCTTCTTCTAGTTTACGTTTCATGTATCCACTTTGTGCCTTCTCAGCTTGTTCTTCTTGACGTCTCTTTTCTTCAGCCATTCTTTCCAATTTCAATTCAATTGGCTTTTTAGCTCTCTTTTGAGTTGATTCTTCATTATCTTCTCCATAATATTCCATTTCTTGTTGCTTGACCAATGCTTTCCAATCATATTTCTTACGTGAGAATAATTCCATACCCCAATTCTTCCAAACTAATCTACCATAAGTACTTTCTTTGACTTTGTGGGACTCACTGAACAACTCAGACGCTACTCTATCTTTATACATTGGTAATAAAATGGTGAAATTCCACAAGGTGTCAACAATATGTGAACCATATGAGTTACAGGCAAGAGCGACAATTTGACCTTGGAAAACATTGAGTAATCTTTTTCTTAAAATTTGTATTTTCTTTGGTTCTTCAGGTTCTACCACCAATGCTTTTTCAACAACGTGGCAGAAAACACCATGGAAACACATTTGTATAAATCTTTCAACTGGCAATGCCATGAAATTGTACCAAGTACAAATGACAAATTTATAATCATACTCCATTAGTTTTTCCAAAAATAATGCTCTTTTTCTTTCTTGTGCAGTTGGCCAATCATCTCTAGTATTACCCAAGGTAGAACCTTCTAATTGTAAAACGTTTTCAATAAACTCAGTGCTAGTGTCATCCAGTGGGGTCTGGTCTTCGACATTATAATTAGGAGCAAATTTGATGAATAACTGACTTATGATTTCCTCACGTCTGTAGTTCCCTCTTGTGATGGAAGCATCGATTAATTTATTAGCTAAATCCAAATTTTGGTTGTCAGCAATGGAAATCAATTCGGACAATTCGGGAATGATTTGATCCAAAATATACTCAACTTCAACAGGTTTTAGTTTGAATAACAAAGCTTGAATGACATAAACCCCGTTAGTTGATCTTTTGGCCAATTTCAATACTCTCTCTTTCATGTACAACTTGTATAATCTTTCCAAATACTTTGGACGAGCACCATCGTTTTTAATGATTGATTCCAAGAAATGAGATCCTACAGAGTCGGACAACAAATACTCCACAAATGATTCTTCAGTAGCATCTTTACCTTCGGAATCTTTACGGAATATAAGATGCCAAAAGGTACGTTCACGATCAACCAAACCTTCAAGTTGGACCAATAATTGTAATACGGGAGATCCAATTTTGTGAATACTCAATTCCCGTGCAGTTTTGGTATCCAATCCAGCAGCTATGGTTTGACAACATTCGCGTAATTCATTCTTGAATGACTCTGGAGTTTGGAAAGCACGATTAAAATCCTCGTTATCTTTGATTTCAATCATTTTTCTAGCAATCTTGGATTTTTTGGATCTTAAAGTGGAATTTGAAGTGGTGGTGGATGGTAATTCTTTACCTGCAAGGATCAATAACAAAAGTCTCAAAACATGTGATGCATACAGGTTGTCAATCATGGCAGCTAAGTGAGGCTTAAATTCATTAACCATACTAATGAACAATGCTTCCACGGGAACATCTTGTTCATCGCTTTCCTCGTTTTCTTGATCTTGGTCTTCAGTCTGGGCTAGTTCTTTTTCAACTAAAGCAGCAATTCTAACAAGCAAGGTCTCCAAGACGTGTGATGAATATTTATGATACGCAAGGGAAACAAAATGATTCAGAAATTGTTTGAAAATCTTCTTTAATTGTTTATTGTCGGCAAATAAAATCAATCTTTCCATCAATTTGGAACAAATTTGATTCGTGACCAATTTCAATTCTTTACCTTGGGCTTCTTCCAAAACTGAATTGATAAACCCTTGTCTATCTTCATCACTGTCAAATGCATTTATATTCAAGGTCGACTCTGCTTGTTTGAAATAATCTAATTCATTACTATCAACAAGTCCAAAAAAAGTATTGGGAATTCCAGATTGGTTGTTGTTGTTGTTGTTGCTTCCTGATTCTGAATCTACAACTTCAACATCATTCTCAAATTCAGATTCTTGTTTCTTTGATTGCTTTTCTGCTCTTCTTCCTCTCGATTTGGTTTTGGCCATTGTGTGGGGGTGGTGATGAGTATTGTACGTGATTCGAGTATATACTGGCAACTGGAAAAAGATTTGAGATGCTCTGCTCTGTTCTTAACTAGCGTTCACAAAAGAAAAAAAAAAAAATTATACGTGTTGCACCATATGCAGGACAATGATTTTTCACACGCCCACTGATATACCCTAACAACAATTCCAGCTAGTTAGGATTGAATGGGTTAGAGTATTTTGGACCGGTGGTAACAACAATAGAAGAGGTTACAGTTTAGATGATGACAAAAGAATTCAAGTGGAAATAGGATAATAAATCACATTTCGTAGCTATCATAGACTCCTGTAATGGTCATTGGTAGCAATAGCAGTGTTTTCGAAATCGACGAAGCCATCCGTTTATTGCATTTGAACAGAGTTTTGATTAACTTAGCAATGTGAAATGGTTTTCATATAATTATTGCAAAGCAATTTGTTAATGAAACGGACACAAGAATCGAAAACATTCGTTAAACGAAACAGTAGATAACAAAGTAAAGAAGTTTTTATTGATTTTGAAAAGATTTAAAAAGCACTCAAAGTGAAGAATAGAAACAAAAAACGAGTAAGATAAAAAAAAAGATAAAAAAAATAAGTCCTTTTCAAAATAACAGTTCGGTATCGAACTAAGCTGGTTCAGCTTATTTAGTTGGAGAGAACCAACCGTATCTGGTTAATCTGAAAGCAGCATCCCTCTTTTCAGCTTCAACAGTTTCTTCGTCAGCGACTTCTCTCTTGGTTGGTGAGAACCATCCGTATCTGGTTAATCTGAAAGCAGCGTCTCTCTTTTCAGCTTCAACAGTTTCTTCGTCAGCGACTTCTCTCTTGGTTGGTGAGAACCATCCGTATCTGGTTAATCTAAAAGCAGCGTCTCTCTTTTCAGTGTCAACAGCTTCTTCTTCAGCAACTTCTCTTTTGGTTGGTGAGAACCATCCGTATCTGGTCAATCTAAATGCAGCGTCTCTCTTTTCAGCATCGACGGCTTCTTCGTCAGCAACTTCTCTTTTAGTTGGAGAAAACCATCCGTATCTGGTCAATCTAAATGCAGCGTCTCTCTTTTCAGCATCGACGGCTTCTTCGTCAGTAACTTCTCTTTTAGTTGGAGAAAACCATCCGTATCTGGTCAATCTAAATGCAGCATCTCTCTTGTCAACGCTGGTAGCATCAGTGTTTTCAATAGTGGTGGTGTTAACAATCAAAATAGCTGGATGGTCATCGAGTTCAACAAAAACTGGGGCCAATTCACCGTCCAATGGAATGATAGCTTGGACAGCATTTTCTGGGATAGCAGCAGAGGTTTCGTTGGTTGAAACGGCAGATTCATCAATTGGAGCTTGGGCTGGAGCAGCAGCAACTAAAGCAGCAGCGACGGTGGTTAATAAAGCTAAGGAGAATCTCATTGTTAAAATTGGAAAGAAAGTTGGTTGTTGTTTTGGATTGGGAAGTTCTGTATTGGAATAGAAAGCGTTGTTGTTTCTGATGAGGAGTAAAAGAAGTAAAAATGTTGAATAAGATGATGGGATTCAACGATTATTTATATTCTTTGTAAATGTATAAGACTCCAAAATGGCTGATTAGTTTGTAATATGAATATGCAACTAATTTGCAATAGTTCCAGTGTTTTTCCGACCAGAAATTATTTTTTGGTTCCTTCATTTTTGAGTGTGGAAGGTTCCTTTCGCAGCCAAATCGGGCAAGTGAAGAAATTTTTGGAACTTTCTTTTTCTAATTTTACAACTCTAATAGAAGCTCCCGCAATTGCTTCATGTACACGAAATACAACAATGACAGGTAATTAATTTAAGTTATTAGCGTAGTAGATTTGCTTTTAAAAGAAACTTCTTTTTGTATCTTTTTCTTTGTATCATGATTTAATAAAGTTTTTGATGGTTAGAGTCCATTTTTAACAAGATCCCTTTGCTTGACTAATTGGGTAATGGGGTCTTACATTTCATCAGGCGGGACCTACAAGGAATTTAAATTTTGTAGGGAGTGGCATCAATTTTTGAAACATAGAAAACTGTGGTACAAGTAATATTCGTATCATGTATGATGATTCAACAATATTTGCCTAGAGCGGATATGTTGTGGCAATTACTTTACAAAACTTACAATAGGAAGAATTCTGTTTCAAAATCCTTTGAAACTCAAACGTGGGCAAAGAATATGTCGGCCGTTTGAATAATGATATAGGTACTAGATACCAAATTAGTATTACAAACGCTCTGCCTGTCACACTAACGCAAGAGCCGGGAGACGCCATAGATATCAATTGGATTCTAATTTTATGTAGTAAATCATGCACTAAGTACCGTAAATAACCATGTGGACTGTGGTGGCGATGGGGGTTAGTGTTCCACACCTAACTACTAGTTGCCCATTTCTATTCTCTTTTAATATTTTTGAAACAAATGGAAATTACATGGAATTTCCGAGGTTTTTCTGCCTGAGATTCTGTCTTGTTGGAAGAAACGTGTGCTTTAGTTGTGAATGTAAAATGTACTGTGGTTAGTTTTCATTACATTTTGATTGAATATTTTACCAAAATCATGGTAATGAAATTGTCATAGTACAAACTTCAGACTCTTCACTGTGGAAGGAGATCAGCTCTCTCAAGTCTCGAAATAACTCGAACTAACATCAGACAAAGTTCCTATAGAAGTACAGTCTTTACTCGTAAGCAATTACAACGCTTATTGGTAGAGATAGTTATTTCGAAGCTTATTACTCCGTTACAGGAAAATTGAAATTTACAGGTAGTAAACATTCAAACAGATTTTCAAAAATGAAAACATAATTTGAGTAATATTCATGAGTGAGTTTTCAGCTGGGATGTAAGTAGAAGATACTTTGTGATTACAAATGACTAAATTGT
>JAKTVH010000378.1:0-51160 GCA_030557105.1 Candida frijolesensis | reverse complement strand
TTTTTTTTTTTTTTTGTTGCCGCGCGCGTTTGTTTTGTGGTACGGTGATGTAATGTGTGGTGCCATTATTTGGTGATAACAAGGCGGGTGTCCTTGTGTTTTTGCGGTGATACAGCTGGAAGGAACGAAAGAAAGAGGAGCCTCCAATGAAACAACAAGAGCTGATTGTTGAACAACGATGAGCTGGTTATTGGATTGTGTTTGCGCTTCGTTTCTTATCTACCAGCTTACCACCATGTACAAATGTGATATACCGCGATATGCCATAACCTGTTGCTGTGGAATGTAAGAGAGTGCAATTTAACCATTTTGGGAAATGTAATGGGGACATGGGCCACTAAATTGATTACACAAAGGTTATTATCTCCATGCGAATAAAAATAACACGTCTCAACTGCCCATCTCAATTTCAGTTTGAAGAATTAATTTTAACCTTTTGGTTTCGAATCCAGAATTCCGATTCCCCCCTTCCGCCCCATTTCTGTCTTCAGTTCTACATAAAATGATCACATGTCATGGGAGGACGGGGTTATTTTAAATCACAAAAGATATCAAATGGAAGAACACATCGGCAAAAGATGATTTTGATTGAGGGAAAATTTCATGTTTAAACAAAGGAGGAACACTACAGTGAGAGGTAACATAAGAGTTGTTACATATAATAAGCATAACAAGTATAACAGCTATGTAATAATACCTAAAAGGAGGAGGACAACAAAAAAACAAAAAGGAAGAGGAGGAAAAAAGGAAAGTGGTGGTTGTTAATATTATGTTTATTACTTTGTTACTTTCCTTGATGTGTAACTGTAATTGTATTTTGTCACTGTAGCTCTCCTTACTTTACAATGACATTGGGTTGAACAAAAAAGAAAAGAGTGCAAAATGAAGAATGGAAATTGGAGAATGGAAAATGAAAAATGGAAAACGGATAAAAATTAGACGATGAAACCTAAAAATCAAATTAACAAAAAAAATAACCAAACCCAATGAGCTCTCTTCGATCCGATAAGTGCTTTAACGGTAAGGTGAGACTGGGTCCAAGATGCATGGCTACGTGTCTTCTACCCCTATTTCCAAGTTTTTGACCTTGGAGTCATCGAGTACCACCAACTTTAAAATATCTTCATGGTGTCTATTTGTTTCAGATGAAGTTTATCGCTTACCATTCGGATAAACAGTTTAGACTGTGTTTTGTGATAAATATATATCTATGGTACAATTGGGTTTTGGGGGATATTATTGTGCTATCAATTTTATTTTATACTATTTTATTTTGCTTTGTTTATTGTTTTATTATATTTTTTCTTGATAGTCATCAGCCAGCTGGAGATCAAGAAAAGATCAAGTACCTGAAAAGAGTTACTTCAAGTAAGGAGAAAAAGAGACGGGGAAGCTGGTCGTAGATCAAGGAGAAGAAATGGCCCCAACAAACACACACACACACTCTCTCTTGTGCATGTAGATTAGCTGTTAAAAAAGGGGGTACTTGTCGAGTTCCGCTTTTTACACTGGGGCAACCAAAAAAAAGAGCACAATCGGAAGCTTAATTATAAGGACCTGAAATGGTTCCACACTTTGATAACAGTGGGACGCACAATTAGTATCTGAGTGGCTTACTACATGTATGGAGGAGGAAGAGGAGAAATGGGAAACGGAATTCCTTTTGGCCATATCACGGCATGAGCCTGTTTCAAATATCAGAATATATACAGATAGAGAAATATATAGATACACGCATTTGGTCATGGTTTCAAACGGTATAGTTGTCAAGGCAAGGCAAGATAGGACAACAGAAGACAAGACAACGAAACACACAACACACAACACAAGAAGAAGTGTTTTGTAAGAGAAGTGGATAATCAAACAATCAAACAATCAAACAGGTTAAAAATCTTTCGAACAAAAACTAAAAAATTTTCTATTTTTTTTTTTTAGTAAAGTTACATTGCACATGGAAACAAACCCACTTGTATGAATTCATGAATACATACATATGTAGAAACGGTGTGGTTTGGTTAAGCGTTTTTCCCCCTTTGAAAAAAATGGCATGGAATACTTTAAATATAAGCAGTTTTCTTTTCATTTCTTTTTTTGCTTTTGATTTTGCTTTTAAATTGCTTTGCTTACTTTCTGAACTTTCTGTTCTTTCTGAGGTTTCCATACTTTCTAGCTTCTGAATTTTTATTTACCTTTGGTTGTGCTGTTGCATTATCTTGAGTTGTTGTATTGTTGTATTGTGATATTGTTATTACTGCTAATAGTTAACAGCAAGTAGTGCAGAAAGCACAAATTGATTTTCGTTTTTTTTTTTTTAAACATTCACCTTCACTTTCACTTTCACCTATTTTTATCTTCACCTCACCACCCCAAGTGCAACCCCCCTCCAAGAACTTTCCCCAATCCGTCCCAGATCAACGCCCACTTCCAATTCGAGTTCATCTAACCTTTACTACCAGCTACGACTTGGCAACTACCCAACATCTACGTTTTATTCCCGTGGTGGACTGACGAGTAAGTTTTCTTGATTTATTATTTCGCTTTTGTGATTTACATTCAAACATTTTCTTTGGCTTTTTTTTTTCGATTTCGATTTCGATTTCCTTTTTCCTTGTTCATTTACTGTTTCAGTTAAGAAAAAGAAAGAACAGATAAGTTTTCCAATTATCTTTCCACTTCCGATTTTCAATTTTCTGCCTGTTTCAACTGACATCTGCATAAGATCCACTACAGTGACACACTACATCATTATCATTGGAAATCTGCAGTTTCCTATTCAAAATTTTTAATATTTCAATTTTAAATTTTCGTTTGTCAATTTTTTTTTCCCTTTCTTTGCTGGTTGTCTCTCATCAATTGCATTATATTCTTATGACGACCATTGATAGTTGAAGTTTTACCCATTATGTCAAACCAGTATCTAAACAGCTCCAATCACTACCACCCTAATCAGCAACCACAGATGAACCAAGCTCCTCCTATTCAGATGGTTGGCCCCAATTTCCACCAACAGGCTTCCTACCCCATGCCACAATCTATGCACCACCAACAGCCTCTCTCCCATCCCCCGCCTCTGCGCGCCCCAATGGTTCACCAGTACGTGGGACCTCTTCATTCAGCACCCCCACAATCAATACCACCACCACCACAACAACATCATCAACAACATCAAATGACTACCCAACACGGTTTCACCATCCCTCAAGGCATACCTCCCCAATCTCAACAACAACAACAACAACAAAACTATGCTTTGCCCCATTCCGCATCAACAATAACGAACGTGAAAGATGTCCCACCATCGTTCCAAACCGTGTCACAACGTGCATCTCCTCCCACTACCCTACAAACACCAAAAAAGAAAAGGGGAAGACCTCCGAAACCAAACTCATTGGCCCAGAGAATTACCACAACGTTGAATATTGATGTCCATGCTTCTCCTCCAAACAGTAATCCAGCAGAGTCAAACTCAAACCTGATGGTGAAACGCGGTGCACCAGATGCATTCACGCCCTTGATGAGGGTAAGCCCCACCCATCTTCCAAAGAAAAGAAGAAAATCGTCCGTGACTAGTAATAACGAGTCACCAACCCTCAAGAAATCAAGAGCAAAGTCCTCCAAGAAGACATCTTCCAAGCAAGCCAATGACAACAATCAGCATTTGGTAACTCCCTTGTCTTCTTCAACAGACGGCCAGTTCCCACCATCAGAACATTCATATCAAATCAATTATAAAACCTTGGATAAATTATCATTCGTCACCCAATCTCAAGGTTATTACAATACTCCACCACCAACTTCAACCAACCACAGTTTTTCCACTCCTGCTAATTTAGACAATATATCAAGTTCAAATTTCCCGACTCCTCTTGAGCATAGTCAAGAAAATACCTATTCATCTGGATCCCCACAGCTTGCTAAGATCAACGAAAGTAAACACGAATCATCGCCAAGTAAAAACTTGTTGCCACCTGTATCCTTAACAAGCAACAACTCCAAAAGTGGCCCTAAGGAAAAACTCAAAAGTTCACCAATCAAGGAGAAACCATCCGAAGTATTGCCCATTCCGGATAGAGACGACAAGAAAGAAAACCACAACGGCGACAGTGGCAGCAGCAGTAGTAGTAGTAGTAGTAGTGCGGCCAACACCACATCTAGAAGACAATCATCAGACGATTTCCTGTTCAAATTAACCATCGATGGTCTGGGTAAGGCAGTTCTATCTGGGGATATGTTTGCCCCTACCACCAAACAGCCTTCGGAACCAGCTGCACCTCAACCAGAGTCTCCAGGAGAGTCCCCCTTGCCAAAATCACCTTCGCCGAAACGCAACGTTCCAGGCACTTTGATGCGTACAAACTCTGTTATTGGTATAGAAACATTAAACACGGAGGCTCGAAGCAAAACTCCATTGAGGAGACACAATTCGGATATTACCAATTTTGCATCTTCTTCCAAAGACTCCATTCCTTATTTATCTTCCATTAACGAGGCAGCTGCTTCCACTAATGCTAATCCCCAAACCCCTAAGGAGACGTATACGTATGTTTCAACCGGCTTGACTCCATTGTTCAATTTGACTCCTCAGTTCAATGCATTGATGTATTCCGTCATGAATTTAAACGGTTCCCCACCTGCGTTAAAGCGTGGTAACAATCCATTCTTAGTCAATCAAGAAATTTTCACTAGCTGTAGTAGTGGGTCAGACACAAACCCCCAACAATCCGAACCACAACAATTGGAAGAACTCGTCGAGCAACCCCATTCAGAAGACCATAAAGCTGATGAAATAACATCAGAGTTGTTAAATAGCAAAACTACGATTAACAGAGATGGTCAAATTAACAGCAGTGAAATAATTTCAAACAGCTACCTGCTGAATTCATCATCAGAAGACTCTGGAGATGCAAGGTTGGCTTTGAAGAAGATTATTCATGTCAAAAGAAGATAGACAGAATGGCTTCATGTATGCTGATCAAATCTGAATCGTTAATTTTAGTTCGTTATTTCAATTTTTTTTTCATATTCTATTCTTTTCTATTCAATACGTAATTTTATATTTAGATTGTACAATATTATTGAACCTATAATTACCTGATATGGCTACCTATGGTTAATATCCGGTGAAAAATGGATAATATCCGGGTAATACATATATCCTGCATATTATCATTATCCCTTTCGCTGCTAAACAAAAAGTCGTGCGAGTGTTAAACTGAAAATTTTTTTTCTATGTGCCTCCTTCTCATACTACTAAAGAAAAAAAAAAGATTTTCACCACTTCTAATCCTTCTATTCCTTCTCTTCTTCTTTTCTTTTCTTTCCTTTCCTTTCCTCATCTTATCATTGATATATACCAACAATGTCTCACAGAAAGTACGAAGCTCCACGTCACGGTTCCTTAGGTTTCTTACCAAGAAAAAGAGCTGCTAAGCAAAGAGGAAGAGTTAAGTCCTTCCCAAAGGATGTCAAATCTAAACCAGTTGCTTTGACCGCCTTCTTAGGTTACAAAGCCGGTATGACCACCATTGTCAGAGACTTGGACAGACCAGGTTCCAAAATGCACAAGAGAGAAGTTGTTGAAGCCGCTACTGTCGTCGACACCCCACCATTGGTTGTTGTTGGTGTTGTTGGTTATGTTGAAACTCCAAGAGGTTTAAGATCATTGACCACTGTTTGGGCCGAACACTTGTCCGAAGAAGTTAGAAGAAGATTCTACAAGAACTGGTACAAATCCAAGAAGAAGGCTTTCACCAAATACTCTGGTAAATACGCCACCGATGCTAAACAAATCGAAACCGAATTGGCCAGAATCAAGAAATACGCTTCTGTTGTCAGAGTTTTGGCTCACACCCAAATCAAAAAGACTCCATTGTCCCAAAAGAAAGCTCACTTGGCTGAAATCCAAATCAACGGTGGTTCCGTCTCCGACAAAGTTGACTGGGCCAGAGAACACTTTGAAAAAGAAGTTTCTGTTGACTCTGTC
The DNA here is from genome assembly GCA_030557105.1 of Candida frijolesensis. NCBI lineage: Eukaryota > Fungi > Ascomycota > Pichiomycetes > Serinales > Debaryomycetaceae > Candida > Candida frijolesensis. Next base: position 45,177 of record JAKTVH010000378.1, on the reverse strand, counting down.
ATTGAACAAGATGAAATGATCGATGTCATTGCTGTCACCAAAGGTCACGGTTTCGAGGGTGTCACCCACAGATGGGGTACCAAGAAATTGCCAAGAAAGACCCACAGAGGTTTGAGAAAAGTTGCTTGTATTGGTGCTTGGCATCCAGCTAACGTTAACTGGACCGTTGCCAGAGCTGGTCAAAACGGTTACCACCACAGAACTTCTATCAACCACAAAGTCTACAGAGTTGGTAAAGGTTCCGATGAAGCCAATGGTGCTACTGAATTCGACAGAACCAAGAAAACCATCAACCCAATGGGTGGTTTCGTTAGATACGGTAACGTTCAAAACGATTTCGTCTTGTTGAAAGGTTCTATTCCAGGTATCAAGAAGAGAGTTGTCACCTTGAGAAAATCCTTGTACGTTGACACTTCTAGAAGAGCTTTGGAAAAGGTTAACTTGAAATGGATCGATACCGCTTCTAGATTCGGTAAAGGTAGATTCCAAACCCCAGCTGAAAAACACGCTTTCATGGGTACCTTGAAAAAAGACTTAGAAAACTAAACTAGCGTTTAGAGAGTTATGAGTTTTCTTTTCTGCTTTAAATAGTTGTTATGTAATTAAATCCTCTTTTAGTAATATAACATCTTTTGGAAGTTTCAAAAAAAACAAAAAAAAATCAACTGTAGATTAATTTCGAGTTTGACTACTTCTGGTTATGTCGCAAAATTCTTGACAATATTGTTGCGATGAGTGGAAATTTTATAGCGAATTTTTTTTTTTTTTTTTTTTCAATTAAAATGAATTAAGGAAAATCCTTCTTCCACAACCCTAACTCCATCAACGACACATCTTCGCAGTTCCCTCCACCATGTCAGCAGCAAAACAAGGACTTCCGCAAATAAGGGCACCAGCATTATCCACCAAAACCACCCCTGAACAAAGATATTGGAGAAGTTACACGAACCCACAACTAATCAAAGAAAACCATCCCATAAATAGCATTGAATTCAACCCCGTTACCAATGATTTTGCCGTAGCTTCATCCACCAAAATACAAATATTCTCCAGTAAGACTCGACAAGTGATCAAGACATTCTCAAGATTTAAAGATGTTGTATATTGTGGGAATTATAGATATGATGGGAAATTATTAGTAGCTGCCGATGCATCAGGATTGGTATCTATTTACGATTGTTACAAACCAAATAATTTATTAGTATCATTAGTCCCATCTTCATTTGGCACCAAAGTAGCTAAATTCCATCCAACGGTAGCTAATCAACTAGTCACTGGATCCAATGATAAAATCGTGAGGATTTTCGATATTTCTCAATCTACCAACGGTCCAATCACCTCCATCGACAATCATGATGATTATGTGTCCAGTGTAGATTTCATTGATTCTAACTTACTTGCCACAGGTTGTTATGATGGGAAAGTTAGAATATTTGACATCAGAGATCCACAAAATATCGTTGCATCATTTGATCAAGAAAACCCAGTTGAAGAAGTGCTCAGTGTCACACCAAATATTTTGACCAGTGCTGGTGGTGCATATGTGAAAGTATTTGATCTTAACCGAATGACCACCATTCATCAATTGAACAATTTCACCAAATCAACCACATGTTTATCGAAATCGAATAATTCTTTACTTGTAGGTTCATTGGATGGGACAGTGAAGGTGTTTGATTCCGGTTCTGCAAATTGGGAAGTCAAATTTGGTTGGAAATTTGGTGATGGGGTCTTGGCATGTGGAGTTTCGCCAGTGAATCAAAAACATTTTGTCACAGGTTTAACTTCCGGTTTGATCACTATTAGATCTACAAAGACAAATAAAACCGATCCAAATAGGGGTAATACCGCAGCAATGGCTAAATCCGGTGGGTATGCTCGTATGATGAAAGGAAGAGATTATGCTGGTGAAGAAGAAGATCATATCATTAGACAACCATCAACTATATCATCAAAGAAAGCATTCACTGGAGATGTTGGTGAATTGATGGCAAATTATAAAAAATCTTTACAAGTGGAAGACATCAAACCAGGTGAATTACAACAACAAATTGTTGAAGCTAAGCAAGCTCAAGAGATCTGTGGGATGTTAGAACTTTTAGGTGTATAAAACAAATTTCTCAATGATACATGTATATTTGTTGCAACATGTCTAACCTAGAACAATCGTATCTTCGGCTCTTAATTTAATCTCCGTTATATCCTTTGGAAAAACACACGAGTCCAGTTCTCCTCTTCTCGTAGCGATATACTTTAGATTCTTCAAGTGATCAAAATGGAACACCCTACCAGTCCGGTATCTTGTTCTATGACGCCACAAAGTAATACTTAGTCGTTCTAAATTGGGAGGGAACGTTGGCCTAATTTCCTTGTCTAAACAAGTGCTTGTATTAATTTCACAATCGAGTTCGATTACTTCTCTTGGTATTCGTTCCATATCATTTACTGTGAGATACCCAGTATGCGACCTTAGTATCGACTTTCTTAGATTAGGATAGGAATGGTGTAAGAAAACATAGACATCTGAATGTTCCAATTTGCAACCAAAAATTCTAACAGTTTGGGCTACTTTCAAAAAAAAAAAAAAAAACCGGTAATATAATTGCATTCCCATACAAAGAATAACAATCTTTTAGTAATAACTGCAGTAGTATCTCAAATTTTTTTCCAAGAGGTCCAAATTCCCCCACTTGTTCAAATGATAACTCAATCCCGATGTGGTTCAAAAAATTTGCATTCTTTGAAAACAATTCCCATACCTGTATTGGCAGGGTGAATATTATTCGGTTGATGTGAATTATGGGGTAACGCTTAAGTAAATTGATTAGACCTCTGATAGATCTTCGTACAGTACGATCACCGCTGACGACGCCATCCTTTGCTTCATGAAATTCAAACACAAATGAAGCTAGTGAAGGGTCACCAGGAGAAGCCCTATCCCATCTAATGGAAACACTGGAATATAAAACTTGCAGCACAACTCCCTGTATTTCAGAAACAACCCTTTCCATGTAAATAGTTGCGATTTAGGTACGAAACTGAAGATTAGCAGTCGTAACTCATCAGGTAGATCACACGTACAGAGACCATTTTGACCTTAACTGCTAGATGAATTTGGTTTCTGGTCACCAAAAAAACACGATGTTTCATAGCCGTGGTTAATGGGTTTGCTTGACCTGGCAACACAGGGGCAACCAAAATAATACTAGTTGAGAATTCAGGATTGACACGATTATTTGTTGGCACTACCAATATGACACATTTGGGGAATGTATGATTCTATGAAATTGTAGTATACATTCTAATAAATAAACGAGTTATACAGTTACAAGTCGTTGCATATCATAAGCCAACCCATGAACGTACTAACTCTCTGACAGCTCCTATACTAGCCATTATAACCATAACGGTACCAAAGACCGAGAAACTCAAACTCGACATTGAAGCAGCCCTAGGGTCCACATTCAACAAATGGGCCGTGGCGATTGCACCGCAATTAATGCCTAATGTTACCCCCCTAGTTACATAGTCTTGTTTTTCCACTCTTAATAGTCTAAACAATGGCTCATTTATCAACACTCCCAAAATCCCCGATAATATGGTGCACACAGCCATCAACGACACCGAGCCACCCAATGCCTGAATTAAAGGTGTTCCTAATGCCAAAGTAACTGATCGTCCAATAAAACCAATCGACCTTCCTGCTTCAATTCCAATGGCATGGCAAACAACTGGGTAGATGAAAAAAGTCATGGCGATACTGGCCAAGATTGTCGGGCATAATATGGCAAAGTTGTTAATAAAGTCGCGCCTGTGGGTGAACATAGGAAGTGACAAACTGACAATCGAGATATCCATTAGCGATGACAAGAAATCGCCACATCCTGGCCATTGTGGTGTTGATGTGTGGTCACTTGCAGGAACGGTGTTCGATTTGGAATTGTTGTTCAAAGTTAATCCACTGAACAAGTTCAAATAGTTTTTGCCTGTTTTGTAGAATTTCAAATCTTGCAAGAATCCATCAGGGTTGTGATGATAAATCAATGACCCGATGAAACAGATGAATAGAATCACGCCAGTGGATATGATGATTGGATGGGCAAATTTCTTGGTCACGGGGTATTTCTGTGGGATCAATAATGCAACATAGTAAGACAATATCGTGATGCTTAAATGATACGGAAGGTATGTATGAATGGATGAGATATAATACAATGGCAATGAAACAATGAACAATATAAAATACAAGAGCCAGTCAATGTAATTCGTGATGAAGACCGTAATCGATGATAACTCACGAACATCTTCTTGTTGCTCAACAAAAATACTTTCTTGGTCTTGCAGCGGTTGTGTTCTTGGGAAAGTATCCACATGGTGGGGTTTATGATATATGGGTTGTGGTTCAGGTAAGCTTGGACCACCGTCTTCAAATGGGTTCTCGGTAACGGCAGAACGTGGTGGTGTTACCTCCCGATTAGTCCTTGCCGGGTGTAGACTATCAATATCAATGGTAGTGATATCATCTCTCATGCTGGTGAAAGTTCTATTACTGCTTCGAATGATTTCCATTTCTATTTCTTCTTCTTCATCGGAATGAATTTTTCCCTCTTTGTACCCAAATTTCTCAAGTATGATTTTAAATAACTTGATCATGTTCACATCCACCAAAATCAACGCTGCCAACCCCACGACAAACACTGCAGCTATTTTCAAACACTCAATAAACGTGATTGGATCCGACAAGGGTAAAATAACAAAGGAAGGGATGAAAAACACGTTTATCCACTTTAATGTAAAGTTCATGGAAGGTTTAATCAAGGTCAAATAATTTGTCAAAATCCAGGATGACCCATTTCGTACTCGTTGATGAAATTTCGACTCTCCTTTGATCTCACTAAGTAAACTCAACACACATAAAAACACCAAGTTGATCAATAATCCTAGCACGGAGCATGGGAACTTGATCTTGAGAATGTCCACTAGTAAAACATTAAATCCATACAAGATCACCAACAAAACGACTATACCAACTGGGATAATTAGGTAACTGTGGATCAAATGGTTTCTGGAATACCATATGCCTCTGCCCATCAGGGTCCAGACATTGTCATCAGTCATAATTTGTTACCAAGCCTGTAATAGAGATCAATGTAAATGACCGTTGAAGATGCAAAAAAAAAGAAAGGGAAAAAAAATGTATGTTGGATTTGAAAGAAAAAAAAAAATATTGTGGGGGGAGAAGTCATACCTCGGGGCAGAGGGTCAAGTTCTTATCTGACCGTCGCGTTAATTTGACTCGAGCTGAAAAATGCACAAGCCGAATAAAATATTCCGTCTTGGATCTGGTGTTGCACAAACCGATCTTCGGAGACTTCCTAAACAATTCTCTATTTCTTTTGAATATATTATAATTTTTTCCTATCGTTCACTAATGTACATAAATAAACTAATTGATCCTTTTAATACCAGTCTTAAGCTTCACCAGCTTCAATGAGTTCTTTGAATTCTTCTTTGGCGTATCTTAAACCACAGTAGCCACAAGTAGCAGCCTTAGGTTGGTCCAAATTGATGAAAACTTTAGGATGACCTTGTAAAGTATTTCCTCTATTACCATCACAAACAGCAATGTTCCCTTGTTCGTGGGACAAATATCTTATTGGTTCTTTGGCAATTAAATCTATAGCGGCATAAGGTCTTGGTTGTTGCTCCAAATCTCTTTGAACAAATCTATGTGGGTATTTATTAACGATTTCTATTCTTTCTTCTTGAGATGGAGACCATGTCACCTTTCTGTTTGGTGCTTGTTGGACAAACTCATTGTTCTTCAAGTCTTTTTTGTTCAACAGTAAGGCATCTGGTCTGGCCAATGATGAATTGAAACGTAAAAATGAAAGTGGTCTGGCAGACAATTTAGTTATTCTTAACATGATGGGTGTGTATGTATATATGAGATGTGATAGGGATCGATATGGGCAATGATATTCGATTGGTTGTAATTGTGGTAATGTGTTTTTTTTTTCTTCCCTTTGGTTAGACAGAAGAGAAAAAATGTTAAGCAAAATTTCTCACGCTGTAATTGGGCAAGGCAACGCTATCGGTAAGGACACGATCTGCAAGAGGATGAATTAACTTGGTTCAAGAAGGTCGATACCAGGTTCCAAGATGTAAGTGGCATTGGATGATAAGAATGATGAGAAACAAGTTTAATATGGTAGATCTATCAGCTGAGTAGTACGAACGATGGTTATCCGTGGAATATTTTTTCCCTGGAAGTTGATCAATTTATACCAGTCATTAGTGAATATTAGATATTAGACCATCAAGCTAGGTTTGATTCTCTTCAATTACTGCAACAGTAGCTTGTATGTCCCGTTGGGTATATAAGTAATTTTAACCACCTCGCTCCCGAAATCTGAATATGGCAATTCCGAGGTGTATTTCCGGTGTTTGAATAACGAAAAGAAAAGTACAACTTTCAGGTTACCAACTTGAGGTCGTTGGATTCAATGCGCATCTGAAAGCTCGACCCCACATGCTGGTCCAATCATAAGTCGTTATAACCACTCTGTTTGGTCTCCTGGACTTGTGCTACATGTTCTCATTCTGCCTGACTAATAATTACATAAAGTCGCACAAAGCATAATCTTCTGTGGTTGTGGTTGCGGCGGTGGTGGTGGTGGTGTTCCAAAAAGGAAAAACAAAACGCATGCAAAGGGGATTAGTTTGCTCTTTTCTTTATTCCTGTTTCTCCATATTTCCACAGTTTTTTTTATTCATGATCCCTCAAGTGGACTAGACAGACCTTCGAGACTATTTAAAGAATTTTGTTTCTTCTTCGTTTCCCCCTTTTTATTTTTTGTTCCGTTTACCTCTTCTTGATTTTCTTTATTTGCAATTAACTGACCAATTTTTTTTACACAATGGCTCCACCAAGAACAGCAATTATCCTTTACTCCCTTTACCACCATATTTACGAATTGGGTTTGGCTCAAAGAGCTGGTGTTTTGTCTGCCGGTGGACAAGCTGATATCTTCCAAGTGCCAGAAACATTATCCCCAGACATTTTGAAATTGCTCAACGCACCAGCAAAACCAGACATTCCAATTGCTGAAACCAAAATTTTAACTGAATACGATGCATTTTTGTTCGGTGTTCCTACCAGATATGGTAATTTCCCAGCCCAATGGAAGAGTTTTATTGATGCTACTGGTGGATTATGGGTAAAGCAAGCTTTAAGAGGTAAACATGCTGGTGTTTTCGTTTCTACTGGTACCCCAGGTGGTGGCCAAGAAGCCACTGTCATTAGCACATTGAGTACCTTGGCACATCATGGTATTATCTATGTTCCATTTGGTTATGGACATCCAGGAATTACTAGCTTTGATGAAATCCACGGTGGTTCTCCTTGGGGGGCTGGTACATTTGCCGGAGCTGATGGATCTAGAAAAGTCACAGCTTTGGAAAAAGAAATTGCTGAAAAGCAAGGACACGATTTTTACAAGCTGATCACCAAGACCTGGTAGTTTTGGTTTAATACATATACACCGTTTTGCAGTTATATTTTATTGTGTAGCTTATGCATTAAGACACCCTAATTAAGGTCATATTGTGTACTATGTCGTGTGAAAACCGTGCTGACGAAATCATAAAAAAAAAAAATCTTAGAGAGAAGATTTGAACAAAAAACAATTTTTCAACAACACAACAGTTGAAGGCAGCCCAACCAACTTTATTATCAAACCATGTCGTCATCTAATAAACCTCAAAAGGCAATGAAGCAAGACTATATTGCTAAAGTGCGTTACACAAACAACTTGCCACCTCCACCGTTAAATCCCAAATTCATTGCATATAACACCACGGACCCAATATCAACCAAACAAGAAGGTGAATATTTAATGGCATCATTATTTCGTAAAGAGAATTTCCAAAATTTAATGGAAAGAATAGATGAGCAGTTAGGATTGGACTTGAACTTGATAAATAATCGAGGATTTTTATCCGATGACAAGATAGAAGCTATTGGCAAATTAACATATGATCAATTACACCCAAAAGATAGAGTACTATTAAGAGATGCCGGGATTGGCAAGATTTCAAAGAATGAACCTGGTGTTTCCTTTTTGAGAAGAACAGAATATATCTCAGAACGTCCATTATCAAAGAGCAGCACTAGTTTGAACACTACCTCTGAAGAAGTGAAAAACAAGGAAAGGTTGTCCAAAGATGAACATTTTGATGCCGATTCTCAATTGGGTAAGGTCGAAGAAGGATTTACTTTTGCCAATGAAACGTTGCACGATTTGACAAAATTGAAGCATCCAAGAAAGAAACACTTAAGAGCTGTGAATACTTGGCCAATATTACCTGATACCTCGATGATGGATAACAGCTATTTCAATTTGAAATTCACTGGTAGTGCATCCATAGAGAGGGAATTAAAACAACAACAAAACCAAGATAAAAATAAGTTTAATAAAGAACTAGTCAATAAGGCTATCGAAAGTGCGCTTTTCAGACCAATTAAATCAGAAGATGGAGAATGGGTCTCGATGTTTAAAGTTGAAGATGCTGAGCAAGTGGAAAACTTGCACGAAAAATTGCATTCCACTAGAAGAGAAGAACCAATAAACTTACTAGATGAAGAGGAAGTAATAGCCGATGAGTTCAAATTCAAATACAGTAAGAATTATGATATGAATTATCAAGTGTTCCATCACGAAAATGAAGAATTGGCAATTAAATTTGTTCCCGTTGATGAAAACGATACAACAGAGGTGCAAACGCTGGGTAAGAAGACCATCATGAAGAGGAAAATAGCATACTATTATCCAATCAATGGTAAGATTGACTTGAAGAAACATAGAGCATCAACTAATTTGGAAATTAACAAGTTCATAAAGGAAAGAACTTACGATGGTATAAACTTCAAATTAAGAGAGCCAACCACTAATGAATTGAAGAAGATGGATACCATAAGATCACAATACGATCCTATGGAATACGAAGGTGAAGAAGAAGACGACGAGGAAGAAGAAGAAGAACAGGTGGAGGAGGGGGAAGAAGTTGACAACGAAGACGGAGAATTGCAAACCCAACAAGTTAAAGAAGACAGAGAGAGAAATACTGAACTCGAGGAGCACTCTGATGAGTAGATAATATCAATTAATAAAACAATGAAATATAATCTTCAACTGTATACTAGATTGTCTCTATGTAATAATACAATTTATTTTCTTTTTCTTTTTCCCCTTCAATTCAACTTTGTCTTTCTTAACGTCCGTGACTTCCTTAAGTTTCGCAGTACCTGGGTTTGTTGTTGCCGTTGATGATGGTGGTGGTGGTGGTGGTTGGCCGGTACCCTCAGTTGTGTTACCATTGGTTTTTCTTTTGTTATAATTTTTCTGTAATCTTTCAGCCATCTTCTGATCTTCTTCCTCTTGTAATTGTTTCAATAATAAATAATCCGTGTTATTATGACCTTCATCTCCAACATTTGGCAAATCTTGATCAATATCCAACACAGGAGAAAACTCCCCTGTGAAAAACAAATCATCGTTACCGGAAACACTATTCAACGATTGCCATATGATTTTCGAGGGTTTATTGCCAGGATGATTCGTTCCCACAAACGATGAATCAGTTAACAACAAATAGAACTCATTTTCTGATTTCTTGAATAACGTATTAAAATGATTGTTTCTGAAAAACACCACAAACTCGTTTATATCCAAGCTGCCATTTAATTCAGCTATGCCCTTGTTTGTCAACTGAGTTTGGTTCAAGCTTAACCATTTGGAAAGCAATTCTTTATTCTCGTGAATCTCGAGATCACTATCTTCATGTAATAAATAATCCTGAATCCTATCAAAATCCTCCAAGGAATTGATCAATTCCACCAACGTTCTATACCCATCATTGTTCCAAACATGGGGTTCTTCATTGACGGGATCAATAATCCAGCCATGCTTAAACTTCAATTCAAACACCTCAAACAATTCTGTGCCTAAATCCTGTTGAAATTCACCAGAATATAAAATGGGGTTCACGTTCAATCCAGTATGTAATTGGGGTAAATTCAATAACAATTCATCGATAGTGTATTTGAATCGATCTTCCTTACCTTCAATGTAAATTAATAACAAATCCCCAATATATTCCAACACTTCATCCAATCGGATTTCGCCTTGGCTGTGGAATTTATTCGTCAATTTGGTTTTAAAATTATCCACGGCGCTCTCTTTGGATCGGTCCTGGTGATCGGTGAAATAAGCCGGGTTTTCATCCAGAACAGCATTGTTATCGTTAATACCACCTACGTCTCGATTTCGTACATCGTGATTCAACAACAACGTATTACATAATGCAATCAAAGGACACGGCCCATTCTTTTCTTGCAATAAAATTGGTGTTGATAAGGGGTCAATCTGTGTTTCTAACCTCCAGTTGATTAATTTAAGTGGGAAGTGCACCGAATCTTGTGGGGTATTTGCCGTCGATGAAGAAGCACTTGGTTCTGGTTGTGGGTCGGGTTCGGTCATGCTCGTAGTCTAGTTACTTTATCTCAAATGACTGAATGATTACAAATATAGAAGAACAAAAAAAAATTGGAAAGACAAAGAAAGAATGGGGAACGGTGTTATATAAAATCCTAAAGCCCAAATCGAAAAAAAAAAAAATGTATGAAGAAAACAGGCTCGGCAGATAGGCAAAGTTATACCCCCAATGACCACTAAGAAAAAAAAAAAAAAAAATACTACTCGGGCCTAACAACCACAATGGCTCCCACAGCCCACACGCTCAAGAAAGCTTAAAACGGGTACAATAACAATGTTACAATATTGAGGCTTGTGAGGCTTCTTTCTTAGTCTTCAATAAACTTACACTAACTTTCTATAAACCAATAAAACGAATAGTATTTAGACACTCAATGAATATACAAGTTATCAAAAAAAAAAAAAAATAAAATAAAAGACCGAATACAACAGTTCACACACACATTTCATAAGCAATCACTTCTCCCTTTACTTCTTTCGCAGCACTATCAGTTACGAATAAAGTAAATCAAACCCAAGAGCAAAGCACCAATACTGAAGATGACAACATTGAAGTTGAAGTCTTCTTGTTCAACGATTCTCTGTACAGAGTTGTCCACTTTCTCTCTGGCTGCAATAGTCTTGGTGTATTTATTTTCTGGCACAGTCGTCATGTTTGGAGGCAAGGCTTCTTTGTTTGGATAGAACATCTCACAACACTGTTCAATCTGGCCACATTTTATTCCAATCTTCAAATAGCTTGGGTCTCTTACAGAGGACTTATGATTGATAACTTGGATATACTGTTTGAAAATTTGGACAACCCCTGGGAAAGTTCTACTTTGCAAAATCAATTTGCAGGTTGTACCTTTTCTAATTTTCACAACCCCGTGCAAAACTTTAGGATTATTGTAGACTTCTGCTAATGTGGCAACGGCCATGACTTGCGGAATAGCACAGAATGAAAAACTAGATGGGTCCTTCACCAATGACAAGTATTCAAGACAATCGATAACATGATCCAAAGCGTTCAAGACCAATTCATTAATACAACTTACCCCATCAAATTCTTTTGCAGGATTTTGGTGGAACTCTGGCAATTTGTCAGTATATTTGGACCAAATTTCTTTTGGCCAGAAACTTCTTCCGTCTTCCAAATCTTCATGGTAGTCCCTGATGATGTTAGTTTTTTGCAAGAATAAACCCATTGATTCCGCTTTCTCAAAGTTGTTGGCTGTCAATGATTGGTCGCCAAATTTGACCAACACCAAAAATTGAGTCAAACCTTCCCCAACCAAACCGGCAACGTAGTGACAGTATAAATCGTAGTCTTTAACGCTGACAACACCATTGACATTGAAATCATCGTCCAAAATATAGTCAGCCATACCATTGCCCATCTTCTTGGTTATGTCTTTGATGATTTCCTGATATTCTGGCTTGAATCTGTGGTATACGCGCAAGATCTTGTCAAACTCAACCAAAACGGTTCTGTCCTTTTCATTTGGACCATTCCCGTCAAAGGTCCAGTCTTTGGTGTCCAATTTTTCATCAAATGATCTCAACAAGGGAACTTTCACCAGCGCTTTGATAGACATGTCGTCTTCAATGGTGTCTAACGCTCTCAAAACAAGATAGAAAATCATGATAGCATCGCGCAATTCTGGATGTAACTCTTGGATGACGGCAGCAAACGATCTGGAAGTCAATTTCAACAATTCGTAACATCTAACCAAATCGGTATCTTGTGGATCTATTTTCTGCGGATGTAATGTTTGTCGGAATCTCAAAATCTTGACGGCGGCAACCAACTCAGTTGGATGAGATAAGAGCTGAAGCAATTTACCCATGACAGCTTTGTTCCTAATACTTCTCTGGTGAATAGTGGTCAAAAAAAGGAGGAAATAAATTTTAGGCAACCAAAAAAGAGAAAAGTAAATAAAGAAAAATTTTCCTGCTGGAACAATCAGGACGATCTCGTGCTGCAGTGGCGCTGGCGCTCTGCAACAGGTGAGCCGACACGTCGTCACGTCCTAATTTCACCACGAAGAAAAAAAAAAAAAAATATGTGAAACACCAGACAACAGCCAGAAGCAACAAGAAAACAAATGGAGCGAAAAATAGAACACACCCGATTGATACGAGAGCGACAGAAAACGTCGAAAGTTAAACGAGCAACACGATAGATGGCTTAAAGTTATACGACCAGATCGTGACCTGGACTCTCCTGCATTTAACCAATGTACAATGTATAATGTATAATGTATATAGAAATCACGTGCTATATCAACGACAATGAATACATCAACCACGACCTTCTATCTACTCATTATTTACTATCTTTTCAAACCATTTTCTGGCTGCCTTGATGTTGTCCAAAATTAACAATTCTTCATGCTGTTGTTGGATGCGACTATTGGCATCCTTCTTATCTTTCAACACAATCATAATGAACATATTATCAGTTATTATATCAATATAAAAATTGGTTCCATTACTCCCTCTGATGATTAAGTTTTTAAAGTTAGTTCTCAACTTCGTTATAGACTGTTTGTATGTCTTGATAATATTCGAGATTTTCTCAAATCGTTTAGGATCCAACTCTTCGTCATTTTGCTGTGCCAGTTCATCCGCGTTGCCATTTTCAATCTGTTTTTGTTGACTTTGTATTGACTCCGTTGATGAGATAACTAAAAAGGTTGTCTTCTCGAATAATATGATTTCTTCTGCATCTAAGATGGAATTGAATTTGACCAAATTCTCATTGAACAAGTTAATGTTTGGGATTAATGAACAAACAATCTGTGACCATGCTTTATACAAACTCTCATCCCAAATAGACGTAGGGAACCCAATTAATTTGAAATGGTAAGGGTTGGAGATCTTTTGCAATTTTTCCATCATTATTTGAAACAACTCTTGACGCTTATCTATTTGCACCAAATCCATCTTGTGTAACAATACAAATACTTTTGCTCCTGGCAGGTATTGTTGTAAATTGGTTAATGACTTGATGAAGATTTCTATATCCTTGTTGATCGATTTACTTTCGACGTCAAACACATGGATTAGAACTTGCACCATTTTAAATATGTGGTCTTTCTGGGAAGTAAAATAGTTATCCATAAACACTGTTTGTCCTCCACAATCCCATAAATTCAAAGTCATATTACCCAAAAATCTTAAGTGCAGTAATTCGACATCTATAGTGGCCCCTAACCTCCTGGTATCTAATGCTGAATAATTGGAGAATATGATGGATCGCATCGAGGATTTACCGGAACCAGATCGTCCCATTAATAGTAATTTCTTTCTAGAAGTTGCTGATGATGACATGGTGGATTGCTTGTTTTTGTGAACTTCTTGACTAAAACCAACGGGTTATATGTTTATGTTGTTTATCGTAGCCAAAGTAAACCAACCTTGTGGTAGTTTTTTTCTCCCTCTCAAAAGCATCACCACTATCTGTACAAAAAAAAAAAACCAACATCGGTGCACGACAAAATAGCCTGTATTTGATGTGGGTTGAGAATTCATTTTCAAATTTCAACAATTGGCCATCATAGTATAGTGGTGATTATAAATCGTTGTGGTGTAAAACTGCAAATTCAAATCCGATTAGACCCAAGTTCGATTCTTGGTGATGGCATTTTTTTTGCTGGCTTGTGCGTCAAAATCGTTCCTAGTACATTCGTACTACATTATATTTATTGTCCTTTTTAAAGATCGAACTTGTATATTCAAAAAAAATCTACTCTACCTAAACAGTCTTCTTCGATTCTGAATCCTTCAAAATTTGAGCTAAAAATTCAACCACTTTCACAGTTCCAAAACACTCTTTCTTATCCAAGTCCTGAAGTTTCAAATTTGGGTTCTTGTTGAACTTTGAAAGAGCTATATATTCAAACAAGAAAAGGGCATCATGTACACCATATTGTTCCATTACAACTTCAGCATAAGAGGAATCCTTATTATCTCTAATACACTCGTGAACCTGAAGATCTCAAACACCATTCGAACTTTTCTTGGGAGTACTGCTTGCTTATGAGATTATTCACGAGGAAGAAACTGATGAATATCTGGCAGTTATCGTTTCTTTTATCTTGTGGGTTGTATTTGTCGCACCACATCTATTGTAATAATAATTGCAAGCTCTCTTGTAAGTAATGTTTCAATATCAAACTGACGGAGTGTTGGAAGATAGATTTTGTGTTTTTTTCCAATTGTCTCTGAGCTTTCCATTGTCGCTGATAGAATAGGTAATTTTTTAGTTAACTCTGGTAAACAGCACTGAAAAAAATGCAACCAATTCTCAAATCACAAACAGTTGCAAAAGGAATTCATACATTTTGAAACTTTTACGGCATTGGATATTCCTATGACTACTTCAAAGAAAAAACTATAAAAGGATGGTGAAATAACGCTTCCAATACGTGGTTTCTTTCTGTTATAATCATCAAACAAATTCAAACTATCAAAAATGGCTGCTCAACAATCCAACACTAACGCTCAAACTACTACCACTGTTTCTGCTTCCAAAGATAACGCTATCTTCCGTACCAGTAGAGGTGTCATTGTTTCTGGTTGTACTGTTATGTAAACCTAACAGTTGCTACTACTGGTTTCATTAAAAAGGAACATCAAATATTGAACTCCTTGGTGAATTTATTAAGTTGCTTGAAATAATTTGTGCTAAAATCGTTGTTTTTAGTTCTTATCGTTTTACAATCTTTTAATGAAAGTTATTTCTTTATAAGTGTCATGGACTTGTTTTCTAAATTACGAAACGTATATTACGAGTGTGTCTTTTAATTCAGTACAACCAATGATTGTCGTTTTTACATTTAATTTAAGCTAATGGGACAAAATTGTTCATACTGTATGTAAAAAAATGATAATATTACGACTGGCAAATTTATTCGAACCAATGGGTGCTAAATGTTTAATAGTAACAGTGTATGGTATGAACATAATTTGTTGCTTGGTTTGCACTAAATATTTTGCTTGCTACAATTTTGGATTTGTTATGGAGTAAAATATTTCTCTCAATGTGATAATCTGAAATTTCTCAGTTTCCACGTGAGAGCCATCATCGTATAGTGGTTATTATAAATCGTTGTGGTGAGAACTACATTTCGAATCCGATTAGACCCAAGTTCGATTCTTGGTGATGGCAGCTCCTTTTATGTTTTTCTTTTTTTCTTCTTAACTCTTCAACTATAACAACAATTTTTTTTTTTTGAAAGCCACTATTAATTATCAAGTAGCTGTTATCAACTGTTAGCTCTCAAGTACTATGTGAAAAACGTAACTCTACAACTGAAAGATATCATAAATATGCGAAAATAAAATTAATATAATACAGAAGTATGCAAGTTGTATATAAGTTTAGCAAGCGAAACTATACCCCAAGACCGGGTATCCAATAATATGCTAATATAATCAAGAAAATCTAAAATAACAATAGTTGTGATTGAAACAACAACCGAAAACAATAAACCGAAAATACAAAATATCCTGAAGAATGGCAAAGAAAGGGGGGCCAAAAAAAAGCAAGCTAAAATTTATCCATTAACTGGCTTAGAAGAAGTAAGCCAATGGGATCAAAGCCAAAGCTAAGAAAGAAGCACCGGTGTTAGCAGCAGAAGCGGCGTAGGTGGAGATAGCAGCTGGAGCAGAAGCGGCAGCAGTAGTTGAAGATTGAACAACAGCAACGGTGTTACCGGTTTCAGCAGAAGCAGAAGCAGTAGCACTTTCAGCAGCTTCGGTGGCTTTAGAAACAGTAATGTAAGAAGTAGTTTCGTAAGTAGTACCTTCAGAAGTAACGGCAACAGTTGTTGGAACGTAGACGGAACCTTCAGAAGTAACAACTTCAGCAGCAACAGTTTCACCAGCGGCGGTGGAAACTGGGCAGTAAGTAACGTATTCAGTAACTTCACTGGCACCACCAGCAACAGTACCAGAGGTGGTTGATGGAGTAGCAGCAACAGTGGTTTCGTGACATTTGTCAGAGCTACAGACAACAGCAGTGATGGTTCTGGTGGATTCGACGGTTTCAACAGAGGAAACTGGGCAGTAAGTGGTGTAGACAGTAGCTTCACCACCTGGAGCAGTAGTGGTAACTGAAGCTAAAGTAGCTGGGACAGTGGTAGCTTGACAGACATCGTTGCTACAAGAAGTAACAGTGATAGTGGCAGTGGATTGTTCAGTAGCAGTGATTGGGCAGTAGGTAACGTAATCAGTGACAGTACCACCAATGACAGTTTGGGTAACAGATGGGGTGGCAGCAACGGTGGTTTCTTCACAAGCATTGTCATGACAAGAAGTAATGGTAATGGTCTTGGTAGATTCAACAGTTTCAACCGAGGAAACTGGACAATAAGTGGTGTAGATAGTAGTTTCACCGTGGACAGTGGTGGTGACTGGACCTAAAGTAGCTGGGACAGTAGTACCTTTACAAATGTCGTTGTGACAAGAAGTAACAGTCATGGTAACGGTGCTTTCTTCAGTGACAGTAGATTCGACATCGACACCAGAAGCAGTGGAAGTCAAAGTTGGGTTGGAAACATCGGAAGCAGAAGAAGATTCGGAAACATCAACGACTTGCAAAGCGAAGTCACTACCGTCAACAGCAACACCGTCAGTGTTTTCAATAGAAGCAATAAAGTCATCAGCTTCATCTCTCTTGACAAGTGGAACATCCTTCATCAATCTCTTTCTGATAGAAGCAGTAGAGTTAGAAGCTGGTACTTTTTCCAAATGAACTTGGTATAATGGAGCACCTGGAGTACCGTACAAGAATCTAGCTGGAACATCAATGACTCTACCTTCGTTTTTGATGTCGGTGCTGAATCTTTGACCGTCAGCAACAGTGTAGTACCATTCAATGTCGTATTCTTCAGTAGAAACGAAGTTGAAAAGGACTGGCAAACGAGATGGGATGGTGAATGGACAGGTACCGGTTTCCAAGTCAACAACAGCAACTTGTTGGTTTTCAACAAGACAAGCAACGTTCTTAGCTAAAGCTGAAGAGGCAAACAAAGTGGTAGCGGCAGCGGCAACGGTTGAGAATTTCATTGTCAATCTTAATATTTAAGCGAATGAATAAAATTGATAATTGGGAAACAATCAAAGAGAAAAACTATCAAGAGCATGATCAAGGGGGAGAAAGGAAGGCTATCGCCATTTATATATATATATTTCAATCAATGTTGCTAGGAGATGATTGAAACAAATTTTTCGCCATTATTAATCACAAAATATTTGGGCACAAAGAGAGCGGTTGAGATTTGGAATTGGCTTAGTTTCCGGCTCTGACTTTTTTTTTTTGCATTATTTTCCCATTTGCAGTTTAACCTGTTGCACAGATGTACAATAACAAACAATCATATTCCAAATTGGACCATTTTATTGCTTTGATTGATTTCGGGCAGCTGCATGGTTGAGGCTTGCAGGTCGAATGGGATATTGACATCATGACACTAGGTGCTTGATGGTGTATTTCCCTAAAGTTGCAAATTGTTCTGTATTGCTAGGTCAATGAGGGTTTACTCGTTTAGAATGCTATAATTAGACTGAGCTTCAATTTGAGACGTCAAGCTATGACTAAACGTATGAGAAAGCAGTCTACAAACGCTCCCCCCCTTTGGAAAGGGAGAGAAGAAGTTTGAATCTCATGGTACGCTCGCAACGCGGTTTTTGAAATTGAGAACTATTTTTTTTATGAATTTTGATGTATGGTTTAATGCATGCTGCATTGTGTAATCCAAGAAATTGTCAGTACAAATCTTTTTTTAATGGGAACATTACAGATTAGGTCATCTGAAATAGTGTTGCAATACTGACGTTGCCGACATTGCGAGATTTAATTGACGTCAGCAAAAATCCACAGAGATTTTAATGGGTACCAACGGGATGACGAACAACAAGGATGAAAAACGTGTATTCATGATTGGGAACAAGGGTTTTCACAAGAAAATTTCTCACAATCAATGGTGTATTGTTCGATTTGCAACGACAGGGGGGTATCACATTGTGAAGTACCTACGGGGGCCGGTTACCACCATAGTTTAGCAAAGACAAGAACAATACAACAATTGGATATTTCGGAATATAGTGCAGAGTATGTTTTGTGGAAATTTCGTAACGCATTTTTCTCCAACTCTTGAAATAAACCATTCAAACTATTTCATAGTGACATAAAGATAAGGTATTTTAGTAATATATATTGATTACGTTGCGTTGAGGAATAATTCCCATTTAAGTTTCACCAAACTCAACGGTTTCAAATGGCACCAAGAATTACAGATCGATTTCATGGTATTATTATACCCCTTGAAAAGGAGTAAACAACTTTTGCGAGTATTTACATATTTTATTATAAACTGTTGTAGTAATCGCAAATCGTAATTGTGAAAACGTGAGGTGGAAGACCACGCTGCGGATGTAAAGCAAGCTTCTCAATGCTTCGATTCTAAAAACATCCTCATAAAATAAGCAACAGTACATTAAACAAGCAACAAACATAGGTGTAAAAGAGCAATTAATAAGAGCTTCCACCGAATTTCAGATCGGGTTTCGGGGCCACCTATTTGTATAAGCTATCACCATCCTGAGAGAGATCACAACGAACCAAAATAGGATGATGTTTTGTCAAATACCAGATCAAAAGAAAAAACAAAAAAACATAATAGTTGAACCATGCATTTGAAATAGTCTAAAAAGTTGGCTACGTTCACAAAAAATGTAAACTAGATTGCTCTAGTTTTCTCCTATTTTTTTTTTGTATATACGTGCTATCCATTGTTGCTAAAGAATATTACAACGTGAGGCATTACTTTTAGTCTGAGATGGTTTCAAAAAAAAGCATGAAAGATAATAAATGAAATTCAATACAGAGAAGAAGAAAATGGAACAAAGAAATTGTGCTTCCATTGTTGATCGACGGAATGTATTTTCCACCCTGGAAGTCTCCCTTTCCCCTCCACCTCATCTCTCACCTATACAACGAGACAAAATCGGTAGGGATTCGTGCAGATTGGAAAATATTCTTGCATGTAGTGACGAGAACTATGAACCACGAGAGTTCTTGCGGTTGAGAACCATGAGCAATCTAATTTTAGAGATAAGAAAGGTTCGATAATGCAATAATCCCCTTTCTCCCTTTTCCTATGTCTAAAGCAAGCTGATTGCCATAATCTTGATTGAAAAGCAAATAGGGAGATAAAACGTGTCACTTGTTTTGACAGAGTATGCATCAGATCTAACGTGCATTAATCAGATCAAATGGACTCTAATTGTCTGGGTTTTTCTATTCTTCCTTAGAGCAACGTGTAATCGAACCAAACAGGGAAACAATCAACCTGTATCTGTTAATGGCAAACATAGGATGCATCAATTTCGAACCGTCAACAAAATTATTATCGTCAGGACAACAAACTTTTGGGGCAAGCATTTGCTATTGCACGGAAGTAGGAGGCGACAAATGCTTTGAAAGAGGGCGGGCATAAGTTACCGTGAACAATGGGCATAGCACCAATACTTGTTCAACAGTTTCGTACATCACTGCATGAATTGCAATTTGGCAATTAGAAAATCTAGGCCGTTCCTCAACAATTTGCAATCGTTTTTGTGGAGCTTATTTTTTCTACTTTAGTGTTTGCCTACAAAACCATTATCCATTATCTTGGACGGACCTTGCATTCAATGCAACAGATCACGCCATAATAGAATCTAATAAGGTCCTCGCGAAGAACTCGTTCAATTTGGTCACCACTATTTTGTGGGTCTTGTTGTATGTGAATTTCATCGACTGGACCTAATAGGAGGTGAAAGTTTCACATTCCCTGTTTTCTGTTTTGCACCAATTTCATGATGTTATTGTCTCCTTGAATTCGGCAAATAGGATGTCAGTACAAAGGAAATACATTTCCGGATATGTTCTAAGCCATCATACAAATTCAATATAAAAAAAAAAAAATCAACAAGAGGCATTTCCAACCGTACTGAAATTCTTAAACTCAATTTTTGTTTTTTCTTCCGTAACCGACGTGCGATTGTTATAAGTCATCTCTCTCTTTGATGTTTTTGTGTTTTTGCAGTCCGTTTTTGTTCCATACGTTCCCACGTTGATTATAATATTTGCCATTGTTTTAACATGCCAGCATTTTAACTTCAGTGCCTCCCAGTTATAATAAACCTCCTTGTTCCTGGCTCAACCAAAATATATCTTTCATGATATAAAATTTTTCTCTGAATTTTGTGTATTTGTTTGTTTTTACCAATTTAGTTTGCTTTGTGCAATAATCAATTAATCCGTGTAATTTCCATGTTGCCTTTTTTTTTTCTTGGCTTCGAAATCCTAATATCGTTTGCGTAGTCAAGACGGTAATTGAATGAAATACCACAGATACCGAAGATCATTTTATCTGCAGTGTGCAGAAGCATGTATGCATCATATATGGTGCAGTAGGTAGGTATTCGTACCTGTTAGTCGTCTAATATGTGTGAACTTTCTTATTGGGTATTTTTTTTTCCATGAATTTTTGCTGTGATTTGCTCAGAAAAAAAAATTGTAAAATTTTGCAACTAGCCAAAACAAGCTAAACATGAACCATTTTGGGTTAATTTGATCTAAACATACAATTTTACCAACAACCAAACATTGTCACAGTCACTTACATTGAATGCTGTAAATGCCCCACTAACCGAATTGGAGTGAAAAATATGATTCTTAACTAATCAATTTTGTGTAACGGTAATAAGGTTTGGGAAATTGGTTTTGATATTTCCCTGCAAAAAAAAAAAGTAACATCTACAAGAAATACTTTGAAAGGGTTCATACTTACCTTTCAAAGACGGGTTTATCTTATAATCAATATATCTATTTGAAATGCACAAAAATAATTAACTGTACATATATATATAAAAATGTATAACCGAAAAAAAAAACCAAACTCCTATTAAATATTACCAAAGGTGATAAAGCACAAGAATGCCAAAAAAGAAAACTTAAACAAAAACAAAAATTGTTCAAAGAACAATGCAAGCCCAAACACGGATTCAAATAAATTCCCTAATGAGCTACCGAAAATAAAATGCAAAAAAAAAAAAATATAGGACCAAAGTTGTAAAGTTAACAACCTGTGTCAACGAAAATGGAGAAAAACCAATGTAAACCAAACAAAATAACCAACAATTGTAAATAACTTTCAAATTAAATGAAGTAAGCAAAATGAATCAATGCTAATGCTAAAATAGAAACACCCCTTGAAGATGATGCACCTCCTTCATAGTTGGTTGTAATAGCTGGTGCTGAACTGGAGCCTTCATAATTGGTTGTGATAGCTGGTGCTAAACTGGAGCTGGCAAATGTAGATTCTGCAGCTAAGGTAGTTTGTGGAGGAACAACAGAAACGCTAATATAGTTAGTAGATTCATAACTAGATCCACCTGATGTAATAATTGTAGCTTGAGGAACATATGTAGCACTTCCTGAAGTGACCAATTCAGTAGCAATAGATTCACCAGCAGCAGCAGCAGCAGCAGTGGCAGAAGAAGCAGGACAATAAGTAACATATTCAGAAGTCTCGCCTTCGACAACGGTACTTGTAACTTGTGGAGTGGCAACCACAGAAGTAGCATAACATACATCACTGCTACAAGCAACAACAGAAATGACTTTGGAAGATTCAACTGTTTCGATAGATGAAACTGGTATCACTGTGCTATAAGCAGATTCAACACCGTTATGTGTGGAGGTGAGTACGGTGGAAACACCAGCCACAGTAGTAGCATGACAAACTGCTTCGTTACAGGCTGTCACAGAAATGACATGTTCACCAGACGTGGATGCTGCAGGAGCTTGGTATTCAGAACCAACAGAAACACTGGCATAAGAAACAGAAGTTTCAACTGATTGACCTGAAGTCACAATAGTAGTCACTGGGACGTAAGGAACACCTTCAGAAGTGACAACAGAAGAGGCAACAACGTAACCACCAGTTGTTCCAACGGCAGTTTCAGTTGGTTTGTAGGTAACGTATTCGCTGGTAGTGCCTTCCACAACAGTGGTTACAACTTCTGGAGTAGCAACAGCAGTTGTAGCGAAACAGTGTTCGTTACTGCAAGCAACAACAGTAATAACTTTAGCGGATTCAGCAGTTTCAGCAGAAGACGCTGGGCCATTTGAAGAATGAACAGTGACAGAAACAGAAGTTGAAACAGTTACTTGTTCCTTGCCGCCAACAGCACTTGAAGTAGCAATTGTCGATTCAGCCGCAAGAGTAGTTGCAGGAGTGGCACCAGATACACTGACGTAAGCAGTGGCACTGTATGTTGAACCTGAAGAAGTAATAACAGTTGCTATTGGAACATAAATTGCACTACTGGAAGTAACAGCACCAGTGACAATAGTTTCACCATTAGTCAAGACGGAAGTCACTGGGCAATAAGTTACATATTCGGTGGTGCTTCCTTCAACAACAGTGGTGGCCGCAGATGGAGTAGCAGCAACAGTAGTAGCGTGGCACGTATTGGAGCCACAAGCAAAAACAGTAATGTCTTTTGACGATACAACGGTTTCGACAGATGAGACTGGAACGAAAGTGGTTGACACAACAGCAACACCATTGGAAGTAGTAGTCTCAACATAATAGGTAGCAGCGACAGTGGTTGGAAAACATTCATCATTGTGACAGACAGTTGCGGTAACGACATCGACAGCAGATGTAGAAAACGAAGCTCCTACGACACTAACCAACGTTTCAGTACTATGAACAGAACCACCAGAGGTAATAACAGTTGTTTGTGGAACATATGTGATACCATTGGAAACAGTCGCAGTGACAATGGTCTCACCATTAGTCAAGACGGAAGTCACTGGACAATAAGTTACATATTCGGTGGTACTTCCTTCGATAACAGTGGTGGCAGCAGATGGAGTAGCAGCAACAGTAGTAGCGTGGCAAGTATTGGAGCCACAAGCAAAAACAGTAATGTCTTTTAACGATACAACAGTTTCGACAGACGAGACTGGAGCGTAGGTGCTTGACACAAGGACAACACCGCCAGAAGTAGTAGTTTCAACATAATAGGTGGCAGCGACAGTAGTTGCCTGACAGATGTCATTGTTACAGGCAGTTGCAGTAACGATAAGATCGCCAGTTTCTGTTGTAGTTCCAGCATTAGCTTCAGTTTCAGTTTTAGTTTCGGTTCCAGTAAGTGGACAGTATGTGACATACTCAGTGACAACTCCATTAAGAATACCAGTCGTAGTAGATGGGGTGGCAGCAACAGTGGTTTCCTGACAAGCATTGTCGTGACAAGAAGTGATAACGATAGTCTTAGTGGATTCCACGGTTTCGAAAGAAGAAAGTGGACAGTAAGTGGTGTAAATAGTAGTTTCACCGTGGACAGTGGTGGTGATTGGACCCAAAGTAGCTTCGACAGTAGTACCTTGACAGATGTCTTTGCTACAAGAAGTAACAGTGATATAAGCGGTCTCCTGCTCAGTGACAGTAGATTCACCATTGATTTGAGATGAACTTGGTTCTTCACTGGATACTGGAGAAGATTCTTGGCTTGTGGAATCAGTAACATCCGTAACATACAATTCAATACCGTTAACTAGAACACCATCAGTGTCAACAACACTACTGAGCCAATCATCGACTTCATCTCTCTTGACCAATGGAATATCTTTCATAAATCTTTTTCTTATCGCTTCGGTGGAATTAGCAGCAGGTGACTTTTCTAAGTGATCTTGATAAACAGGAGCTCTTTGATGATACAATTGACGTGCAGGGACGTGAAGAACTCTACCTTTGCCTCTGATATCTGTGCTATATCTTTCACTATCAGCAATGGTGTAATACCATTCAACATCATAGTCATTTGGAGAATTCCAAGTAAAAGCAACAGGTAAAAAATCGGGAAGTGGGAAGGAACAAACTCCAGTGTCGTAATCAACAGTGTCTACTTGAACATTATTGATCAAGCAAATAACGTCTTTACCTAGGACAGCGGACACCAAGGTTGTTGTTAAAAGCGTCAAACTTAATGAAATCTTCATAATTTAATGATGGGTTAGGTGACTTGGTTCTGAGGAAAAAAGAATTAACAGGATGTAGATAGATCGAAAGCGACGGAAATCACATTTCTTAAATAGTGGTTCGGGAAAAAGATCGAAAGGGCGGGTCGGGGGATATAGTGCTATATGGAAAGGGGAATGTTGAGCCAGATCAAAGGTAATTGATCAGGTTGACCAGTGCCTCTCGCCCCTTGAGTGTTCTGTAGAAGAAGTCGAAGCTGCAAAATGCAAAATGGTAAAAATCCCATAATGCACGATACAATAGACAACCCCAGCCATCTGCAGTCCCACAATGATATTTTTTTAAATTAAATTTAGTAACCTGAAATTCGCTATGCAAGTCTGAACCCCTAAAGAACTAAATTCAATCCTTCTATGAACCCTGGCCAGTTTTCCGTTGAATCAGCTTTGTTCCCAATAATTTTCGTTTTCCCATTTAAGACCAGTCACTTTCTTTGCTTCTCAACTAATTGGCAATATATATTGCAAACATGTATTACCACACTCCAAGTAAATACCAAAGCTGTATCAATTGCAAGTTACTTTTAAAATTTTGTCTTTCGACATGTTCCTCCTTGAATTGCCCATTCATTGGATTAACCCCAGGTGCAGATTATCTATTGAATTCGGAATGGAATTTCAACTAGGTTTTTGCAAATGAGGCAAATCTTATTACAAAATCAACCATCCAATAAAATAACGGGCGTGTGTCGATATGTTATGCATCAAGATCTTTTAGCAATTTGCTCGGATTCCTGCTGACTGCTGCCTCATGTCTGACAATAGCATACAGGGAACGCATTGATTGGTTGTTCCGTTTGTACCAGCTGTTCCTCGCTCTTATCAATAACACATATGGAGTTTCTAAAATTAGCCAAACCAATAACATTCGTCAAGACGACATGTCAAAATTAGCTCTGGATTGCATGCAAAGTCAATTCATGTTGCTTCTTGTGCATATTGGCCTATTGTTTATTTTTGAAGCTTTTGACTTTCTTCCATTTTCTTTTTTTTTTTTTTTGATTCATTCTTTCGCCCCTTCCTTGGATGTTCGTGGCAGTACTGCAAATTACGAGATAGCTAGTATTATTCCAAGTGGCACCCAACAACAAACCAGCACGCAACAGATACGTCACTTCTACAACTTACAACTTACAACGTAGAAAAAGAAAACAACCTACTTACATCCATCTAGGCTCTCTGGTGTGGAGGAGTCACTGAGAGAGAGTTAGTTGACCTAAACTCGTGGGATTAATTTATCCATGATCTAAATTGAACGGGTTTGTGAACCATTTTCCGTCGTAATAAATTACTGTCGATCTATATTGTTTTACTCCTAAGTCATGTAAGTAATTTATTTAATTTCACGCCAAGGGACTAGCAAAATCCCGAACTATCAGCTAACATGGTGTAATTGTCATGTCGAATTGAAATACAATTTTTTCTGCGGTTGTCAAGTGTACAAGAGAATATTTGTGAAATCTAATTCCGGAGACATGCAGAATACCCGAGGTAGACCGGCGACTTTCTTTGTTCACAACGATATTATGTTCCTTTGAGCATCCGATGAACAAAAGCAAACAAACAATACTATTACAAATGACTTCTATTATTACTAAATTATTTAGAATATTAATAAAAAAAATAAAATAAACCCTTTTCATTTTTTTGTAAAAATGAAAAAAAAAAAAAAATCAAGAACCCCCGTTTAGTAATCATAATATGTAAAATGAATAAATGAATGAGCGAGCATGTGAATGTGAACGTGAATGTAAATGTGGATGAGAATATGTCTTTTGGTGTATCTATGGATTAAAGTCGGCTAACTGTTTACCATTCTTTAAGCTTTTATCTATATCGACATCATCAACTCCCGACCAATCAACCTTGATTTTTCGTACGTTAGTCATGTCAGTGTTTTTCAAGAATCTATTTCTTTCTTTACCCCAATCATCTTGCACATCTTCAAAAGCTTTGTTCCACACTTTATCATAAACCTTCTTGATCTTGGCTTCTTCCTTTTGACGGACTTCTTCCAAAGCCATCCATTCCATGTGTTTCAAATCATCAGACGAAGGTTCGTAGATATGCCAAATGACGTAATGAGGTAACCCAACAACTGAGTATCCCATTCTCTTACTTAATTTACCAAACGCCTCGGTTTCAGCATGTTTCTCGAATGAAAATGCTGGGAAATGTGAACCTGTTCTGAATACTCTTGCTTTGGCTAAAATAGAAACACCACCAATACCGTCCAATTCCATTTCAACTTCTGGATCTCCATATGGGTCTCTTAAGTAAGCCAAATGTGGTCTCCAAGTTTGATATTCAACGTACCCTTCAACAATACAAGCGTCTTCGTCCAAAGTCTCGGCTAGTTGTAAACCACCTTCACTCTCTTGCCACGAATTCAAATCATAGGGTTGTTGGTTACCTAGCCAGTCAGGCAATGGACGCCAAACATTAGGAACAATCACATCTTTATCGTGATGCATTAAATCTTCCAAGATTGTAGGAGGAACGGTTTCCACATCGGCATCTCTCCAATAGACAAACGAATGGTGTGGTTTCAAAGCAACCGACCATAGCCAATTTCTAGCTCGGGCCATCAATTTCCTTCTTGGACCTTGTGCTGCGAAACCGTGACGGTCAGAAAAACCTTGACCAATGGCTTGACCAAAATCTTTTTCAAAAATTTCAATTTCTCCGAATGCTAAATTTGGATCCAGTTGAACCTCATTCAAATGTTTCTTCAACTCTCCCATAGTGTCATCAGAAGAATCCGACACTAAAAATGCTAAATCAATCAAATGATGTGGGTATGTCAAGTTTTTCATATGGCCAAAGAACATTGGCAAATGAGCTGCGGCATCTCTCAATGGCACACAAAATAAAACTCTTTCTTCATATTGCCAACCATGAGCCGATCCTTGGTAGTTGGCCAAGTCGAAAAACTGGATTTGATTTTCATCGAATTGAGATAAGTTTGGTGCATACCCATAACCGGCACTCACTAATTGAGAAATAATTGCAAATAACGATATTATACCGAGAACAATGACAATAATCATGGTTCTTAGGGAGTAGAAAAATCTAAAGTAATTGTTGGATCTGAATTTCTTTTCATCGTCGTCATGATAATCATACGGAGTTATCAGTTGTATAGGATGTGTCGACGACATCGTTCAATGAATGCAAAGTGGTATATGTGTATGTGTGGATATAGTAAAAAAAAATTTAACAATGAATATAATTAAAAATAGAACAAGCAAGAACTAAAAAAAAAAATTGCAAGGTTGTGTAGTTGGTCTTGGTTGGGATGGATGGATGGATGGATGGAGGAGTGGCTGTTTCGTTTTCTAGATTTTCCTTTTTTTTTTTTTAATCTAATTCTAAATAAGCGAATATGTCAAGTGAATGAATATGTTGTGACAAATGACCGGTTAGTCTATTTTGCAGATTCGATGATACCTGGTTCCTATCCTTGTTGATGGAATGCTACAACCAGTAGTAGTTTAATGGTAGGTTGTTGTCTTTTTTTTTTCTTATTCTTCGCTGTAAAAGCAAATGGTTGGAAAAAAAAAAATGAAATCCAAAGCTACCGCGAAGTGGAAGTGGAAATGGAAGTGGCAGTCGAAGTTAAGTCGCAGTGTTATTGTAGGGCACCGAAGCTAAGCTTTGGTGAGACAGCAAAAAGAACAAAAACGACTAAAAAATTTTTTTTGAAACTCAATCATTGGTACACGACCCCCCCAATGCTTAACCTTCTATTATTAGCGGTGCCTTACAAAATATTTTTCATTCGTGATTTTTCATTTTGATTTTGTGCTACTTACATTTACTGAATATCTACGCGTCTTGAAACAACTCTACACTATTACATCACCGACACCACAGAAGTACCGTCTTGAAACCTGGTTCTGAACACTCTGTTGGCATTCGTGAACATACCTTCTTTCAAGGACACCACAATAAATTGTGATCCTTTGAATCTGGTCTTGATTAAGTGTCCTATATTCTGAGTGTGTGAAAGATCCAAGGCAGCGTCAACTTCATCCAATATGTACATTGGTGCAGGTTTGAACTGTAATAATGCCATAATCAACGACAAGGCAATCAACGAACGTTGTCCACCTGATAATTCAACCAAGCTCTCTTTCCAAACTTCCCCTAGCTTGACCTTCACTTCAAGACCTTTGGTAACGTCCATCATATTCACTGGTACCAACTTCGCAAACGATCCTGGCAAAAGATCCGAGAAAATTTGACCAAAATCAACAGAAACCTTTTGATAGGTAGTGTTTAATGTATCTCTCTTATATCCATTTAACTTATTGATGGTATTAACAATCTTGCTTTTGTCCTTTTCAATGGTCTTGACCATAGTCTTCAACGAGGCTTCCTTTTTCTCAACATTGTCAATCATGCTCATGATGTTCACGTTCACTTTTCTTCTCATACTTTGGAATTTTTCTTGCAACACATTCAATTGATCCCTGCTTTCTTCAGTGTTCACATTAGGATACTGTTGAATTATATTGTCAACCATTAGTCCATCTATAACCCATTCATGCTCACTAATGATTTCGTCTAATCTGGATTTCAAGTTCGTGGTAATGTTTTTAGATTTCTCTAACTCATGAGTTATTTTCTGAATTTCCAACTTGGAATTGCTCACAATCTCAGTTTTGTGTTTGAGGATTCTAGTCAATTCGTTGATTTCTTCATCCAATCCCAATAACTTTGCTCTTGCATCATCTAATTCTGCCCTGATGCTCAATAGTTCGTCTTCTAATCTTGCATTATCTTGTAACTGGCTTTGTGATTTTTTAGTTAGCTCGTCAATTTGCTTGGAAGCACTGGCAATAGATTCTTGGACATTAATAATCTCAGTCTTTTGTTGTTCACTCTCTACTTGTGCCGCCTGGAAGCTATCTGTTTGTTCTTCCAATTCTTGTTCTTTCTTACTGACGTCATTCTTTAAACGGGCAACTTCCTTTTTTAAGTTATTGATTTTGGAACCTTTATCACTATTGAACTCAGCAATATCCTTCTCGATTCTGGAAATCTCTTGTTTGAAGTCTTGGCACTTTTGTTCATGTTCTGTAATCTCGCCTGTTAGATGGACCACCTCTTGTTGGTTTGACTCATTCTGTTTCAAGATCAATGAGGCAGGATTACTTTCCAATCTCTTTTCTAGTAGAGACAACTCATGTTTCTTGAGATTTATTTCATTTTGTAAAGTTTTTGTCGAACTAATCAATGAGTCCATGCGGTTCAACTCTTGCCTAGTACCATATAATTCTGTTTCGACTTGCTTCAATTCACCGGCTATCTTGTTGTATTGTCGAACTTTCAACAAAATCGTCGAGTTGTTCTTTCTAGATCCACCAGAAAGATTTCCTTCCGGATCGTATATGTCACCTTCCAAGGTAATTGATCTTTTTCTAATTTTTGGATCGAATGTAACAGCCTTAGCAGAATTAGGATCATCACATATAAACGTTGACCCAAATATGTATGCCATGGCTTTGAATAATTCATCCTCAAACTCAATTAAATTCAATGCAAGCTCAACCTTGTTGGGTGCCACCTGTTTGGCATAATCTATCACCTTGGAATCAATAGTACGAGAAGAGATTTTATCCAATGGGATGATGGTGACACGTCTTCTTAACCTCCCTTTTTCCAATAGCTGTGACGCAACAGCACTGGTATCAACAACAACATTATACAATCTGCCTCCAGCACAAACTTGTAATGCAAGTGCCTTGTTACGTGCACTATCTGGCAAATCAAACAATTGCGCAACAACCCCTCTGACCAATTCATCTTTGAAATCAGGGGATGGTCGATTATATTGGAAGTCCAAATTACTGATATCTCTTTTCATATAATGCAAATCTTGGTTCAACTTATTCTGTTGTGTTATCAAATTGGATTCCAAATCTCGAAGTTCACGAATTTTCAGTGGCTCAAACCCCAATTTTGAATCTATTTCTTTTTGCTTTTCGGAAATAAATTGCTTATGATTGGTAATCGATGATAAAAGAGTTTCATTTTCGGTTTTGGCCTTGGTTAACTTAACTTGATCGCCAGTGATTTGCTGATTGAGATGCTCAATTTTGAGTTTTGCGGTTTTAATAAAATTTTCAGAAGAATTCAAGTTTTCCTTAGCTTCATTTAGTTCTGAAGTATATGCACCAGATGTGTTACCTTTAGATGAAATACCAGTTGACAACGTCGACAACAACTCTTGCTTCTTGGAAAATTCTTCTTTCAATTTGCTCAACTGTGCTTGTTGGGTTTTGTACTCTTGTTCGTGATTACTGTAACTTTGTTCGTTTTGTCTCAATTGCGTCTTTAAGTGTTCCAACAGTTGTTGCAAACTAGCATGTCGATTTTTCTCATCATTCAAGTTTTCTAAAGCTATATCTCTTGCAGTGTTTAGCCTGGCGAGTTCATTGGATAATTGATTCTCTCTAGCTTCCAATTCTTTCAAGCTACCATCGGTTGTCAAATTCTCTTCTTTCTTAGCTTTAGCTTGGTTCAAATCTTCATTCAAATTTTGAATCTCATGATTCAATTTGTCAATTTCCAAATGCAAAGCATTCACTTGACTTTCATGTTCGTTCAAATGATTTGATTGATCAGTAAAATGTTTAGATAAAGCCGTGTAATCATACGCTGCAATTATTCTCGACATCTTTTCTAAATCAATTTGCGTTTGTTGATATTCAAGGAAATTTCTCTTTTCATTTCGAAGTTTTTCCAATTTTGGCTCAATCTCTTCTTTCAACAACGTCCGAATTTCAGTCAATTTTGCTTCTTTCTTAGCCATGGTTTTTTGTGCCTTATCCTTTCTCTCTTCGAACGTCCTGGTACCTGCTGCTTCTTCAATCAACGATAATATTTCTGCCGGCTTCATATTCAAAACTTTAGTAATTTTCCCTTGCATAATAAGGAAATTGGGGTTATTAATATTCAACTGAACTGATTGAAATAAGTTCAAAACAGTTTGCTGTTGAGCCTTATGACCGTTGATTAAGTATTTGGAAGTGCCTCCAAGAATAATCTGTCTAGTGACACTAATAGTTGGACAATTTTCAAACCCTATAGGAGACTTGGATATTTCACTGTTGTTGAAAACAATTGTCACACTTGCTTTAGTGACCCCTGCTTGTCCTCGTTTATAAATCAAGTCCTGTAAGTTGGAAGCTCTCACAGTTGTCATCGACGCAATACCCAACACGAAACAAATCGCATCTAGAATATTTGATTTACCAGACCCGTTCAACCCAGTGATGGCATTAAACTGCGAGTCCCATCCAGATATAACTGTACGCGCGGCATAGGACTTGAACCCATCAATAATCAACTCTTCGACTTTCATTTAGGTTGTATGAATGGGTGATGTTTTTGGTTGGGGAGATAAGTTTGTTTTGTTTTGTTTTGTTTCGATCTCTACTGAAGCTCTTTTTTTTTTGTTTCAGTCCATCGATCTTGATTGCGAGGCTAGAATTACGCGTAAACTTCAAGAAAAATAGTCACGTGATGTGGAAAAGCATTTCCGAAAAATTTGCAACACTTGTAGAAACTGGCATGAGGAAATTGCTACATCAAATGCTGTATAACGAAGTTCTTGAACTGTATAAAATTATTGGATTATTGAATATTCGATGGGTATTCGTGAATCCCCAATGCTTTCGATTCACGGTATGCTGAATAAGGAAAGAGAATTCTGAACTCAAGGTTTTGTGGTAAAAACGTTTAACAAAGTTACAGTAGAAGTTGATTCCAGGTGATTGATACCCCTCGCTGGAATAATCGCACTTCACAACATAACCCCATAGAAGTTGTATGATATTCTTTTGTTGCTGCGCTCGTTCTTAGTTTCGGTTATGAAATATGGCCATTAAAAAATTGTACAGTACAATGAAATTTGTTGTGGTGGCTCTTGGTTAAGCAGCCAATACAGAATAAATATTGTATGTTCTAAATTACAATTCCTCCACTTCCCCCTCCAAGTTAGAAAAGGAAAACTTTTTTGAATAATCCAACCAATCAAATTGCAACTATACACAGCAGTGAATTATAACCAGCCACATTTGAAGAAATCTAATGATTGCATCAGAACTTTAATCTCATTCTGACCAGTACGACGTCTTCTTCACCGTTTTCGATTTTTGCTTTAATCTTTTTATTCACATCAACAAAAAATTCTTAAAGTGTTATCATTAGTGTGGCAGTTCTATTTAAAGTTAGTTTTGTTCTTTTTTTAGGTTGTGTTTGTTTATGTTTATGTTCATGTTACACTCTTCATTTTAGATTTAAATCATTACAAATGCACTATTATTCTAGACTCCTGCAACCTCCCACTTCAAGAGCAACAAAATAGTCAAAATATGGTTTGATCTTTATCACAATCACACTACCTCCTGATGTTGAGCAGTTCCAGAAATTCGCTCATACCAAACGGAGTTCCTAACTCTCGTAGTTAGATGCAAGTTTGGTTATTTCAAATCCAATTTGGATGGTAATCAGCTTAAATTGGATAGATTTTGTTTATTTCTTGAAGTTGTTGGCGATGAGATGAACAAGGGGAAGCTTCTTCGTCCTTTACTCTTGGCAAGATGACAGACTACTAACAAGTTGTGCTTTGGATTACAGCTCATGATTCTTGTTTCTTTGTATTTGTGATAATATACAAGTGATTTAGATTCGAAACACCATTACTATTATGACAGGACTCCTATTGCCAATCATTACTCTTTGTAGTATTTTAATTATCAAAGTAGGTACACAAACAGATCAAGCTCAAGACATTGTCTCACGTCATCTACCGCAAAGAAAAAGGTTTAGCGTGCTTAGAAAGAATAATCTTATTGTTCAGCTTACAAGCAGATATACATGAATTGTCATTGTTCTGTCTGTGTGCCAAGATCAAAGAAAGCCTATCTTTGTTGTTTTGAATATGACGGTTATTCCGGTTTGCTAGTGACTCCAAAGTCGCCAACACACGTGGAGATTTCCGCATCTTGATTATCATTAAACTGACACAAATCAGATAGTGGCGCCCATGTCTCTTTGTAATATGTACTAAAAGTGGTGCTTAGCTTTCGTATTTTGCAATTCCAAATCTCGATCTTTTGTATGAGCATGGATTGATCTGCAAAACATCAACTCAAACAAGTAACGTATAATTGGTGTCATCAAAACAACATCATGCGCTGTGCAAACAGATCACCTCAATCCACCAAACTACGAGTTTGCTAAATATAGCCATTTGATATTCTTTTTCGGGGAAGTAACAACTACTAACCAAGAAACTTTAGTCTCTTTGTCAATACCGCCTGCACTTTCTTGAGTGGTGGTGATATGTGTGATTTTTCTTAGACAAACACTCCTTTTTGTTTTTTTTTTTTTGATAATTTATACTTGCAAATCTAAAAACATAAAGTTAAAAATTAGTAATGATTACTATTCTTCTTCGTGGTTACAAGCGCTTGCTTGAGATGGTTGAACGCAGATGAATTAAACTCTGCTTTTTTAAGTTTTTATTTGGTTTGCACCAAACTAAACATAATGCTCAACTAAAAAAGCCAAAACAAAAAAAAAAAAAAAAATCCAGTTCAACATTTCGTGTTTGTTCCTTTAAAAATTGATTTTGCAACTAGGATGGTTGTAAAAGTATGGATAACATGGACGATGAGACCGAATATGCTTTTTCCCGTTATATATTTAAACCGTTGCAATTCCCCTATCTCACTATGGTTGTTGTTTCTCGTGCTTTTTCCATTCTCCTAACTATATCGATTATCTAGAGTTGTGACGTAGATAATGACGCTTACTTTTTTTTGGGCACTTCTTGCCACGACTTTCGTTACTGCTGTGTTGGGTGATGACGTCGCTTGTGTTTTAAATGGAGAGACTATTGATGTTGTTGATTACGATACTGGTGTCTGTAATTTCACCATTCCTGATGAATACCCTGCCTATGTTAATTTCTATTCCGATGAAGATTACGACGCTTATTACTATTACATCCAAATTGGTGATACCTATGATAATACAGAAACATTCGAAAATGGTAGAGTTATCTCCGTTAATGCAAATTTATTGAGTAATGCCAGTATTCAAGTTATTCAAGTTTATGTCAACCACACTCTGGCAGACACAGATACCAGCGCACCATTAAGAACTGGCAGTACTTTAACTGATGCTGATATACAATACTTTGAAAGTACCGCTAATGCAGATGATGAAGTTGATACTGGTCTTGATCTTTATGTTTCGATTAATGAGGTTGCAACACAAGAAGATGAAACTACCAGCGAAGAACCTACTGCTTCTGAAGAACCAACGGTAGTGCCACCGCAAGAAGACGAGGTAGACACTGACGAGACCACTGGTACCGAGGAAGCAACTGAAGAGCCAACTGAAGAGCCAACTGAAGAGCCAACCGAGGAGCCAACTGGTACTGAAGACCCAACCGAGGAGCCAACTGGTACTGAAGAACCAACCGAAGAACCAACTGACACTGAAGAACCAACTGAAGAACCAACCGAGGAACCAACTGACACGGAAGAACCAACCGAAGAGCCAACCGAAGAACCAACTGACACTGGATCTGAAGAGCCAACTGAAGAACCAACTGAAGAACCAACCGAGGAACCAACCGGTACTGAAGAGCCAACTGAGTCCTCGGAACCAACTGAGGAGCCAACAGAATCCGAAGAACCAACTGAAGAATCAACTGAAGAACCAACTGAAGAGCCAACTACTGAAGAGCCAACTACTGAAGAGCCAACCGAAGAACCAACTGAAGAACCAACCGAGGAACCAACTGGTACTGAAGAACCAACTGAAGAGCCAACTGACACTGAAGAACCAACTACTGAAGAGCCAACTACTGAAGAACCAACTGAAGAATCAACTGAAGAACCAACCGAGGAACCAACTGGTACTGAAGAGCCAACCGAAGAGCCAACCGAAGAACCAACTGGTACTGAAGAACCAACTACTGAAGAGCCAACTACTGAAGAACCAACTGAAGAATCAACTGAAGAACCAACCGAGGAACCAACTGGTACTGAAGAGCCAACCGAAGAACCAACTGGTACTGAAGAACCAACTAAGAACCAACTGACACTGAGGAACCAACTGAATCTGAAGAACCAACTGAAGAGCCAACTGAGTCCCCAGAACCAACTGCTGAAGGTACTGAAACTGAAGAACCAACTGAGGAGTCAACTGGGGAACCAACTGCTTCGGAAGAATCAACCGAAGAAGGTTCATCTACTTCGGAACTCGCTTCAGAAACACCATCCTACGTTGCTTGTTTGTTGAATGGTGCTGAAGTCTCCGTAGTGAATTATGAAACTGGCGTTTGTGAATTCACTATTCCAGATGAGTACGAAAGTTTTTTCAACTTTTTGTCCGTCGATGACTATGACATCCAATACTACTATGCCCGTGTTGCTGGAAACCAATACACCAATGATATTCGTAATGCCGGAAGAATCATTTCTATTCCAGCAAGAATCTTGCTTAATTTGATCCTGCAATTAAATCAAGTCCATTTAGAGGAAACTCCTTCAAACTCAACTTTGAAATTCAAAAAGAGAGACGACATTGACGACTTTATTGAATCTATCGAAGATACGGATGGTACTCCTATCGATGTCTATGTTTCTGCTGTTGCTGCCGATGAAGAATCAACCGCTAGTGAAACTGGTTCAGGTTCAGAATCCGTCACTGACACTGGATCCCAATCCATCCCAGAAACTAGTGAAGAAACTAGTGAACCAACAGCCTCCGAAACAGGTGAAGAAAGCACTGAAACAACTGCATCTGAAACCAGCGAACCAAGCAGTGAAGAGAACACTTCTACAGTTAGAACAACCACTGTTGTAACAGATTCCTCCTGTTCATCTGATGAAGACGACGACGTTACGTTAGCACCAACTGGAGCTACTACTGGTCAGCTGACCGTTACTGTTTCTGAAGGAAGTACTGAAATAATCACCATCACTTCCTGTCACAACGATCTTTGCCATGAAACAACTGTTCCAGCTACTTTGGGTCCGGTGACCACCACTATTGGGGGAGTTGTGACTGTTTACACCACTTATTGTCCAATCTCATCCGTTGAAACCGTTGAAGAAACCAAGACTATTACTGTGGCCGTTTGTAAACAAGACAAATGTCACCAAACCACTGTTGTTGCCGTTCCAACTACTGTCACTGAAGTAGTCGAAGCAACCACTACAGTATATGTGTCCTACAAGCCAGTCTCCTCACCGACTGATGAAGTCATTGCATCGACAGTTGTCACAACTGAAGGTGGAGTGTATGTTCCACATGCAACCACCGTTACTTCTGGTCAGTCCACCGTTGTAACCACCGTTTACGTAACAGTTTCCAAACTTCCTCATGAAACCAGTTCCGCATCTCCACCAAAAACTGTCGGTTCTCCAGAAGTCGTTACTGCTACCGGTGAAGGTGCCTCTAATCCTAACACTGTTGCTGCTGAAGTGTTCTCACCGGGAGCTGCCGCTGCCACAACTACCACTACCGTTACGGGAACCTTAGTTGTAACTGGTAAGTCTTCTGCAGCCTCTGGAGTTGCAACACAAGGTGGCGCTGGTGCTACAACTGTTGGTGTTGCAGGTACAACCACAGGAGCTGCAGGTGTTGTTGGAACCGAAGGTGAAGAAACTGTCACAGCGCGTTCGACTGTTGCAGGAAATGTTGCCACACCAGTTAGTACCGTTTCCACCGTCACAACTGGTGCTGCCTCAGGTAGCCAAGGTGCTTCCGAAGGAGGCATTGCTTCTGTTTCTTCATACACCGGAGGAGCAGCTGGTCAAACCGTTCCGTCTTTCTTGGCTGCGGTATTGATCTCATTCCTCTACTTTATTTAAAATTGAAGTTTTGCTTCGATATGCCACCATTATCACAATTTCTTCATTATGTTATTTTTTATCTGTTATTTTATTGTCATTTCTTGTTTTGATATAGATCATGAGATCTATCAAAAGGGTCCTTTTGTTATATTTTCGTTTGGATCATCTTCTTTTAGATGTTTTTATTACTTTGCTAATTTTTAATTTATTTTCGGTTATATAATTATAGTTATATTAGTTTTCTTTTTTTTTTTTTCGGTCTTTTATTATTATTATACGTCAATGTTATGATGCATATTAACTTAGATGTAATTTATAATGTAAGTATTCCATATCACGCTGGTGGATTTACGTATCTCTGCTCGCGCCATCGCTGTATCTGCATTTTTTTTTTTTCTTCCAAAATCTTCTTGTCGTAACATGTTTTTTTGTTTTGCACCATCACCGAAGAACAACAATCCACAGGAAGCAGATAATGTTACGAGTGACATTTTTACCGACAAAGTTCAACCCTCGTATTCTTAGGAAGGATTTTTCTTTGTCCTCAACGGTACTACGTTCAGTGAATGAAATAAGTGCAGCCAAACGAGCCAAACGAGTCAGACAAGGTAATCGAATCAATCTAGATGAGAATATCACGAAGATCTTTGCTGATACACAGAGGTCTCTGAAGAAGAAAAAGAAGAAGAAGAAACTGGAACCACAATCACATCGGTTCGACTTCCCGGCCACAAGCATGCCGGTCACAGACAAGAACCTTAATGCTATACAGAAGATTGTTCAACAGAAGCCCAAATTTTCAACTTATATTGATATGTCGGCGACCATCGATGTTACCCAATCTAACAAGGCCTTGGTCGAGATGATCCAAACATCTTCTAAGAAGATGAACCAGGAAAGATACGAACGTCCGGCAAGCGAATGGTTAAGCAACTTTACCAAAGAAGAGCTTAAGAGCTTACGTACTGTTTTCGCCTCACTACCCAGCAAAGCAAAAGTAACAGGTCTCTCGATGAACAATCCATTAAGTGTGGGGGACTTAGTTACCTTAGGAACAGGCAATTTCAGATTGTACTTGGTTGTTGGAACACCGAAAACATTTGATTCCCAAATTTGTACAGTAATCAGCGATAGGGGGGAAGTTATTTTTGCTTCTTTCCACGCCATAGGATATAGATTTTCAGGAGTTATTCCTGAAGACATCCGTCCGTTATTGGAAAAATTTGTCGTTTCCGAGCAAAAGCATCTAGACACAGTACCAGCTGGGGTGCCTGATGCAAGTTTTTCTAGATCCAATGAGGCACTACCCAAGGAGTTACAGAATGGCAAAGCGAAGAAGACAAGGGAGGTAAGCGAAGGAGAAGAATCCGAGTATGATCCAGACAATTTGATTGTTCAACTGGCATCTTCCCAATTGTTGACAAATACAGATGTCGAAACTTTTATGGTCCCTAAATCCGCCAGAGATATATATGCAAAAGCATTGCGTGATATTACAAACCAGTCTTTTGATGTTTTGGGCACAATGAACCTGGTTTTGGAAAAATCACACCGACTTTTGCAACGTGATGATAATGGGATGCTCAACACACCAAGAACCATCTCAATATTTGAAATTTTACATGTCCTAAATCAATCACCATCGATTCCATCACCTGCCCTGACAATAGGTAAACCCATTTCCAAATGTTTTGATTTCAATAACCAAGAATACTCAGTGTACTATGTTTTAGCATTATTATCTGCTTTGAAGAGGCAGAGCAATCTTTGGAAGATTGTGCCTAGTAAATCACTGTTCACTCCAACCAAGGTAAGAGTTTTGTGCGTTTCTCAAGTATCTGAAAGAGATAGATTGTTGGAATATATAAAACTGCAAGAAGGGTTTGATGAGATCGTATGTAATTTTGAGAAAATAGTGACCAATAAAACTGTTAAACCAACAAGTATCAAACAGTTTCAGGATTTGATTCTGGTTATGAATGAATACATTAATGAGAGATACGCCAATGATGATTCCATGACTACAAATATTGTGGCTCTTTTGAGAAAGTTTGACAGCGTATTAAGGCAATTGGGAATGCCTCTTCAAGAGTCCTACAAAAATGAATACTCCTATGGAAGAGCGTATGATATTCTCACAATGTTGAACAAGAATACTAATTTCAACCCAATATTATACTCCAGAGAAATAGACGCTTTGGGCAAGGTTTCTTCTGTCAATGCATCTGTCAAAGAAAAGTTTTACAATTACTTGGATGCAGAATTTCTTGATCAAACGGATAAGTTTTCTACTGCAACGAAGAAAGCAAATTTTTATGATGTTGATCCATTGAAGCAAATAAGAGTTGATATGAAGAATACCCCAATATATTGTATTGATGAACCAACAGCTCATGAAATTGACGATGGTATTTCTATTGAAGCGGTGAACGATGAATACGTGGTGTCTGTTCATGTTGCAGAACCATCTTCTTATATCAAGCCACATTCAACCTTGAGTGAAATTGCTTTTGAAAAAGCAACGACCACATATTTACCAGATCAGGCTTTTCCAATGTTTCCAAAAATGATCTCCGAACTTGCTGGGTTAGGTATACCTGGTAAGGATACACGTACGTTTGTGGTTCAATACAGTCTTAACAAGGAACTTGTTGATAATTTCATTGACAAGAGCCTCCAAGACGAGAACTATGTTGCACCACAGGAATTACTTAAAGAAATACAGAACCAAATTGATTCAAGTGGCAAAATATTGTTTGCGACCGTTCGAAATTTCCGTCAAGGTTTTACATATGATCGAGTCAATGAAGTTCTCGCACTGACACCGTTGTTAGATCAATTCAAAAAGAATAAAACAACTGATGATTCCGATTTCAACAATTTAATCAAATTGCAGTATGTGTCCGCACTCCTTTTATCTGTGAGGGAGTCCAACGATGCATTTGTAATCGGCGGAAATTCCAAGTTCTACATTTCAAAATCAGAGGAAATCAATAACGAATGTAGCTTAGAACTGAAAGATGGCACATTACAAATAAGGTTAAAGGATTCACTGGACGTGATATGCACAACTTTCAATAAGGAACCAGGAGCTTCGACTAAGTTGGTCTCAGAAAATATGATTATTGCCAATTATTTGACTGCCAAGTTCGCTGATGATAACAAGATTCAGATTCTTTACAGGTATCTCGATCCAAATTTCAACAAAGAACTTCTTGAAAAATACAAAGAATTCTTGAAGAGCAAAGACTCATTAGCTGTATACCAATTGAGACAATTATTTTCTTTCTTATCCAAGGCAGAGATCACCAATAAACCAATGAGACACTTGCTTATGGGATTACCAATGTATTCCACTATTACATCGCCATTGAGAAGATACGTAGATATGGTGAATCAATGGAAAATACAGGATTATTTCTTGGAAAGGGTGACTGTTGAAAATGAATCCGTGAGTGCAATTACGAGTCATTTGAATGCTCAAAATGAAGTGGTACAAACCATTCAGCGGAAGGCAATTTCCTTCTGGCAAGGTTTGTTCTTGAGGAATTACTGGGATCAGGTGAAGACTGGAAATGTAACCGAACCAATTGACTTTAGGCTACAACTTCTCACCAGTCCTACTAAAGGTACAACAGTAGGTGCTTCTATGCCAGATTTTAATTCTATCAGAGCCCATGTCGAGATTTCACCAGAGTTATTAAAAGATGTTCAAAGTGGGAAATTAAAAGTTGGGGGCATTATCGATTCCAACAAGCTACGCTTCAAGCAAGTCGATTTCATGGAAAATGAAGTGATCTTCGAGTATGTCTAAGGGATAATTCTTCTGCAATGTATATATAAATATAGAGATACAAATTTGTAAATAGATAAGAATAATAACTACAATTATGACAACGGAATAGATGTAATCATCCACATATAGATATATATATATGTCTGTACGTTATGCCCATTTTCCAAGTATGGACATAATTAATGCTCCCAAACTGAACAGGAAGAGGGCCAACAACAATTGCTTGGTGTCTTTGTCTCGGAATTCTTCCGAGTATATGAAATCAGATGCCATTAATTCAGATACACCACTGTAAATCAAGATACCAGCACATGCTGCATTGAACACCCCCGTGGTAATCAATCCCGCTGTTGACTCAACGGAATACGTTTTTCTAACACCCAATCCACAAGCCATTGCCAATGGTGTTGCCAAACTGAAAAAGGTCCCCAGTAGCCAAGGCACATAATTATACTTTTTTGACCATTCAACGCTGGCAAACCTTGTTCCCAATCCCATTCCTTCAAAAAATTGATGGAAACATATGGCAATAAACAATGAAATGAACTCGTTTCCCGACATGGCTAATGACAATCCAACAAATACCGAATGGAACACCACACCTGCCTCTAATATAACACAATTTACCATCTTCTTCTTCATCACTATGTCACGAGTATAAACTTCGTCAACTATTTTGTCATTCGAGTTGTCCGTTTTCATTTCGATTTCCAAATCCTCTTGGCTCTTGTTGTCGGGTACTTCAGTAATAGTATAGGAAGATTCAGTTTCGATACAATTGCAATTGGAAACGTCGGAATGCAATCTCTTGTGTGCTAGGACATCAATAACAAATATTGTGTATAATGCCATAAGTACGATAGCCTGGGACCAAGGATACAGGGTAAAAGTATTACCCAAACATGGTTTCATCAACGCCGTATTTGAATCCACTAGTAAATGAACAAAAGCAGTAGCGACGATAGTACCACTGCCAAAGTATTTAGCAATGAAGATGATCCCTTTGGGCAATTTGAGCTTTTTGCATCTTACTGCCAACAAAGGCAAAAATGCACCTGCAGCGGAAAGTACCAATAATACAAACACTCCGGCAATTCTAAGTGAAAAATGACTATCGAAATTCACACCACCATATTCCAACAAGCATGCATCTTCTTCTTCTCGTCGTTTTATTTGTCGATTCATTGTTATCAGGGGATATTGCTGTTCGATCTCTTTTTGAATCAAGTTCGCTTGTTCTTAAAAAAGCCCCCCTAAAAAAAAGGAGAGATCGTTATCAGATAACTTCAAAAGCAGGTGGAAACATCTTTCTTTAAATAATATGAGCAATATCCAGTGAATAGTTACCAGAATGAGCATGTTTTATGTCGAGTTTGAACAAGTGATAATATTTATGAGCAAATAAAATATTGCACTTTGCCGCGAAAAAAAAAAAAAAAAAAAAGAAAAGAAATTTTACAAATAGTTAGTCGTACCGTAATATTCCACCATTCGTAATCTGATTAATCGGACTTTGAAAGCTTGGAATCATCAGGAGCTTGCAAAATATTTCAACCATGCTTTAGAATATGGAGAAGAATAGCGCTCGTAAGTTTTTATTCGTAGTTAAGAACAGTCTGACCTATGTATTTGACAAAGTATACGGAGCACGACTTTGTGCATACTGTTTTATTATATTATACATATACATCGTTTAGTAAGGCTGGAATTTAAGGCGAGGTACAATCAAAAGAAGCATCCAAACATTATGACAAAAGAGCTCACCTTGATTGGTTGATCTCGTTCGGAGTTTGAAATAATTTTGCATCAAAGATTTATATTATTGATTAAGTATTTTGTATGTAACGTGACAGAATACACATAAATGGCACTTTTGTGACTTATAATTAGCCAAATGGGAGAAAATAATTAATCTGATTTTTTTTTTTTTTTGTATATCAAGAAATATCGATTTAAAATGCAAATTTCTTGGTTTTCATCGTTCTGCATCTCCGCCCTGTTGATGTACAAACTAGTATATGCATTATAAATAAAACAGGCAACAATTACATGTTTCATACGAAAAAGCATTCAAGTCCAATACCCAATTATGGCCATGGCTAAGGCACCCAACCCCAATACAATAATGCCATACACCAAAGTCCTCATATCCTTTTTATGAAACTGGGAGGAGTAGATAAAGTCGTATCCCATTAACTCAGCAATACTATTGTAGATCAAAATACCGCTACAGGCGGCATCAAAAACACCCGAAGTTATCAATCCTTTTCTTGACCCTATTGAGAACGAATTCCTGACCCCTAATCCAATTCCTGTAGCTAATGGGGTTGACAAACTGAATACCAAAGCCATAAGCCATGGAACATACGAGTAGTGTTTTGGCCAAACGACATCAGCAAATCTCGTACCTAGCCCCAAACCTTCAAAAAATTGG
The DNA here is from genome assembly GCA_030557105.1 of Candida frijolesensis. Lineage (NCBI taxonomy): Eukaryota > Fungi > Ascomycota > Pichiomycetes > Serinales > Debaryomycetaceae > Candida > Candida frijolesensis. Next base: position 1,415 of record JAKTVH010000378.1, on the reverse strand, counting down.
TGGAAACAAAGGGCGATGTACAATGTCACAAACTCGTTTTCCGATATTGCCAAAGATAATCCAATAAAAATCGAATGCAAAACAATACCACATTCCAAAATTGTGCAATTTAACATTCTTTCTTTTGAAATTTCACATTCGGATGCGGCATCTGAACTTTCAATCTCTATAACATTGGAATCTGAGGAATTGAGTTTTCTTGTTGAATTCAAACTTGCAGGAATATCACAACATCCCATGAATTCAATTGCGCATCTAGAATTTGCTTTGTCTAATTGAGACCTATCGTAAATTGACTTGTGTGCCAATGCATCAAAAGCAAAAACGCAAAATAAACTTATCAAAGCAATACCTTCTGCCCATGGGTAATCTTCAAAAACTCCACCAATACAAGGATCTGTTAAAGTATCCAGCGCGTCTGCTAATAAATGAATGAACCCTGTGGCAAGAATCACCCCACTTCCAAAAAATCGAGTAACAAAAAACAACCAATCGGGTAATTTAATCCATGCAAAACGATTCGAAAGCAAGGGGAAAAGGGAGCCAATTGCAGATACGGCAAATATAACAAAAACTGATGAAATTCTGACTCCTAAATCGCTAAGGTCATCATCGTGATATTCGTAACAAGTGTCATTTTCGTTTCTTTCAAAAATACTCTTTAACATCGTTGTTAAGGTATTCTCTTTATTTTCATGTTGTTCCGCGGGAGAGACATTTTTCATTATTTATGTATCAATTGGATTTGCCATAACCATTATTGTTGCAAAATCTAGAATGATAAAAAAAAAAAAAAATTTGCACATCACCACTAACCGAACACACAATAGCATCTGTAACAAAAAAAAATGACAGCATTTTATTTAATCAAATGTTAATGGTTACCACGGGGGTTGTCATTATTTATAGAATAATAAAAAAGCGTGAATGGTTATCAAGTAGTTGTTCTTAAGACGAGAGGCAAACATAATAATGAGTTTTTTTTGATGTCAGTACTCAAGTAGTTAATGAAGTAACACAAAACCATCAGCGTGCATCTTGGATAATTTTCGTGTTCTCCGAATCAACTATTTTTTTTTTTTTTGGCGCTGTCACTGTAATTTGTCGTGTACCGTTATCAATGATTGTGTTGAGGAAATCAAAACCTGAGGCAACCAACTAATAATCAATAACATATATTCTATAATGGAAGAAGAGATCGAGTTTCCGTCACATTTGCTTCAGAACTCATTTATTTCAACCTTGGATCATCTACCATGTGATATTGTGCGGTCCCTTTGGCTAATACAATCTTGTAACCTCAAGATTGAAAATTCAAAACAAGAGATCAATGACATACTACTTCAATATGACAAATCAAAAACTATCACTCTGGAATCGTTAGTTCGAATATACGAGTTGAAGAAAATTATAAG